>APFE031242462.1:133474-157849 GCA_000404065.3 Pinus taeda
TTCAAAAGCAGATATGGACAATAAGTATGTCATATATTATTCAATAACAGTCACAATATTGCTAGAGCGATAAGTTTTGTTTCATATATTCTGAACAAGTTTGATAGACAACATGGGTTCCATCCTACTTTTATTGATGAGAATGTTTGTGTGCTAGATGAAATGAAAACACATGTAAAATACTTATTACATGTGCACTAGAGGGAGTCTAGGAGGAGAACAAGAAGGAATTGGTTGGAAAGTGTTAATTATCGTGATCATTATCCTGTTGATTTGAATTGGTGTTGCTTTTTTCATTGGTCTGGTGGTGCTTTGTAAGAGGCTATTCCATAGATGACTTTTCATGGAGTGTTTCAAGTTCAACCTTTTAGTGGAATCATTTAATGTAAAAAAACCAAAAAATATATGTAAAGACTCAATGTTCTTTCTGTCATTGCAAGGTTGGTGAAATTCATTTTTTTTTCTCATTGTTGTTGTTACGTAGAAAATTGTATATCTTTGGTCTTAAAATGTCCAATCATGTTGTTATTTTGAACAAGTTTGATAGAAAATATGGGTTTGGTCCTGCTTTTATTGATGCACATCTTCATGTGCTAGATGAAATGAAATCACATGTAAAATACTTGTTACATGTGCACTAGAGGGAGTCTAGGAGGTGAACAAGAAGGAATTGGTTGGAAAGTGTTAAATATCATGATCATTATCCTGTTGATTTGAATTGGTGTTGATTTTGTCATTGGTCTGGTTGTGTTTTGTAAGAGGATATTCCATAGATGACTTTTGATGGAGTGTTTCAAGTTCAATCTTGTAGTGGAATTATTTGATGTAAAGAAAACAAAAAGTATATGTAAAGACTCAATGGTCTTTCTGTGGTTGCAATGTTGGTTAGATTGAATCTTTTTTCTCGTTGTTGTTGTTATGTAGAAAATTGTATATATATGGTCTTAAAATGTCCTATCATGTTGTTCTTCTTTAAATCCAATGTGTGAAATTTAGATGTATTTTTTTCATTTATCTTCCTTTGCTTCAATGGCAGTGTTACTATTTTATTTTTTTCTCTTGCATTTTTAATTGCTTTGGTCTTTTGTATGGGTCCCTTCACTTTTTTCATGTCTTTCATAAATGGAAATATTATTGACATTTATAATATTGTTGTTGGGCCTTCATGTTCTTGTTGTTTATATCAATATTCTTGAGATTTATACCATTAATATATTCATGTATTCATATTAATGTATTTATGTTTAGAATTTATTTACTTTTTATAATGTAGTGATATAAATGTGTTATTATTAATGTTTTGATTATTTATCATGTTTTACTGCTTTATAGTGTATTATTATTAATGTATTCATATTAATTTTTGTATTGATGTCTTAATCATTTACAATGTGGTTCTTATATTGATTGTGGTTTAATTTTATTATTATTTTATATTATAGCATTATTTACGTTTATAATATTGATGCTATTGATTTAGGGCTTAAGGGTTTTAAAATATTTAATATGACATATATTCTCTAATTTCAAAACGAGTCATCATGAGCATTTTCGAGCATTGCATTATAATGAAGATTGTCTTAAGATGAAAACCATAATAAATCATGGCGATGCATAGTCAACCATGGCCCAACATTGCATTGTAACAAAGATTGTCTCAATATGAAAATCAATGAGGGTTAAGGATAGTCATTGATATTTATTTTTCGATTTATAATATTTATCATGGGGTTTAAACAACTTGGGTTTATAATATTAATATGTTGAGGTTAGAATATCAATCCTTTACTTTTTTAATATTAATCCCTCACACTTTTTGTTCCCTTAGGTTTATAATATTTTTCTCTTGGGTTTATAATATTACACGCTTGGCTTTATTTATTCTTTGAGTTTATAATACTAATAATTCCTTTGGTTTATCATCTTATCCCCCAGGTTTATTAATCCTTTGACTTTAAAATATTAATTAATAGGGCATATTAATTGTTTACTTTTTTAATATTAGTTGGTTTGGGTTTTATTAATTTCTTTAGTTTATTAATCATTTGTTTCTAATATGAATGCTTTTGGTTTATAATATTAAAAATGCATTGAGATTATTCATTCCCTTCTATTTATAATATTAATAATCCCTTGGATTTATAATAATAATAATCCCTTTGGTTTAATTAACCCCAATGTTAAGGGTTAATCTATTAGGTTTATAATGTTTATCTTTTTAGTTTATTTATTCTTTTGGTTTATAATACTTACAATCTCTAAGTGTTATTGATCACTCAGGTTTATAATATTAATAATCGTGTAATTTTATCAATCCTTTGTTTTAATAAATTTATTTCCTAGGCTTTATTAATCTATTGTGTCTGTAATATCGATACCTTTTGCTTCTTCATCCCTTAGGTTTTTAATATTTTTCCCTTGGGTTCAGCAATCCCTTGGGTTTATAATATTAAACGCATAGGCTTATTAGTTCCTTGGGTTTATAATATTAATACTCCCTTTGGTTTATTAATCCCTTGAGTTTAAAATATTAACTCTTAGAGTTTATTAATTTCCTCGGTTTTTATTTTAATTTGTTGGGTTTATTGATTCCTCACGTTTATTAATTGCTTGGATTTATTAATCCTTTGTGTTTATAATATTATTTTGTTTCGTTTACTATTTCCCTTGGGTTTACTATTTTCTTGTGGTTATAACATTAAATGCTTATGTTTATTTTTTCTTTAAGTTTCTAATATTAATAATTCCTTGGGTTTATCATTTAATCCCTTTGGTTTAGTAATCCTCAATACTAAGGTTTAAATAATAGTCCTAAGGTTTAATATTAATCCTTTAGGTTTACAATGTTTATCCCTTCATTTGTTTAACTTGTTGTGTTTATAATATCAACGATCCATAGGGTTTATTGATCCCTTATGTTTATAATATTCATAGTCATGTGGGTTTATCAATCCTTTGGGTTTAAAATATTAATTCCAAGGCCTTATTAACCCCTTCTGTTTTCACATTTATTTTTCAATTTATAATATTTATCGTGGTGTTTAAACAACTTGAGTTTATAATATTAATCCATTAGGGTTAAAATATCAATCTTTTCCATTTTTAATATTGATTGCTTAGGTTTATAATGATTTTCTCTTTGGTTTATAATATTAAACGCTTTAGTTAATTTGTTCTTTGAGTTTATGATATTAATAATCCCTTTGGTTTATCAGTTTATTCCTTGGGTTTATTAATCTCTTGACTTTAAAATATTAAAATTGCATTGGGCTTATTCATCCCTTGTATTTATAATATTAATAATGCCTTGCATTTACAATAATAATGATCACTTCAGTTTATTAAACCCTAATATTAAGGGTTTAATCCATTAGGTTTATAATGTTTTATCCTTTTAAGTTTGTTTATTCTTGGGTTTATAAATCTAACAATCTCTAAGTTTTATTGATCACTTGGGTTTATAATATTAATAATCATGCGAGTTTATTAATCCTTTATTTTTAGAATATTAATTCCTAGGATTTATTAATCCCTTATGTTTGTAATATTGGTGCCTTGTGCTTCTTGATCCCTTAGGTTTTTAATATTTATCCCTTCGTTTCACTAATTCCTTGGGTTTATAATATTAAATAGTTGGATTTATTAGTTCCTTGGGTTTATACTATCAATAATCCCTTTGGTTTATTAATCCCTTGAGCTAAAAATATTAATTCTTAGGGTTTATTAATCACTTTGGTTTTCATATTACTTTGTTGGGTTTATTGATTCCTTGGCTTTACTAATCTCTTTGATTTATTAATCCTTTATGTTTATAATATTATTTTGTTTAGTTTACTATTTCCCTTGTGTTTATTGTTCCCTTGGGTTTATAATATTAAATTCTTAGGTTTATCTGTTCTTTAGGTTTATAATATTAATAATTATTTAGCTTTATCATTTAAATCCCTTGGGTTATTAATCCCAATATTAAGTTTTGAATAATAGTCCTAAGGTTTAATGTTAATCCCTTAGGTTTATAATGTTTATCCCTTCAGTTTATTAACATGTTGGGTTTATAATATTAACAATCCCTACTATTTATTGATCCCTTGGGTTTATAATATTCATAGTCATGTGGGTTTATCAATCATTTGGGTTTAAAATATTAATTCTTAGGCTTTATGAATCCCTTTTGTTTTTATTATTTACCCCTTGCAATTTTTTATCCCCTGGGTTTCTAATATTTATCCCTTGGGTTCATTAATTCCTTGAGTTTAAAATATCAAATGCTTGGTTGTTTTCATTCTTTAAGTTTATAATATTAATAATTCCTTTGGTTTACCATTTAATCCATTGGTTTTGTTAATCCCCTTGGCCTAAAATATAAATTCCTAAGGTTTACTAATTCTTTGGATTTTTTATATTAGTTTGTTGGGTTTATTGATTCCTTGGGTATATTTATCCCTTGCATTTATTAATCATATATTTTATAATATTAATAATCCCTCGGTTTATAAAATCCAAATATTAAGGGTTAAATATTCATCCAACGATTTATGATTATGTCAATATCACAATAGATTAATATAATATTGAAATAAGGCATGATCAACCATGCTCCACCATGTTTATTTTAGGGTTTATAATAGTCATATTAGGGTTTATATGCGTTCGGTTTATAATTTGTATTCCTTAGGTTTATTATTCACATAGGTTTATAATATCAATCCCTTGGTTTTATTGATCTATGGGTTCATATTCCTAGGGTTTAATATTATTCAACAATCGTCAACAATAAATAACCATGTTCAACCATGGTCCAACCTTGCATTGTGACAATAATTGTCTCAATATAAAAATGAATCATACTCAACCATGTTTATTTTAGTGTTTTTAATATTTATCTAAGGGTTTTTATACCTTGGGTTTATAATATTACTCCCTTGGGTTTAATATTATTCCATTGGGTTCAAAATCCATTGTGATCTTAATATTAATCCCTTTGGTTTATTATTCCTTTGGTTTTATAATACCAATCCCTTGGGTTTATTATTCCATTAGGTTTATAATATCAATCATGGTCAACCATTGTTAATCATAGCCAACCATGATCAACCATGACTAAATGCCACATTGTGACAAGGATTTCCTCACCATGTAAATAAACCATGTATATTTTAGTGTTTGTAGTATTTATATTAGGGTTTACCAATGTTCAGTTTATAATATTAGTTTTTTGGGTTTAATATTTTTCCCTTGAGTTCATAATCCCTTGGGTTTATGTTTCCCTTGGGTTTATTATTAACTTGTGTTTCTAACAGCAATCATGGTCAACCATGGTCAACCATAACCAACCATGTTCAACCATGGTCAACCATAACCAACCATGTTCAACCATGGTCAACCGTAACAAACCATGGTCAAGTGTGGTTAATCATGGTCAGATCTTGCATTATGACAAAAATTTCCTACATATAAAAATCACGGACAATCATAGTAAACCATGGTCAACCATGGTTGATGATGGTCAAAGATGTTTTATAGAATCCAACATGGTCAACCATGTTGATGTGTGGTCAAATATGTTTGAATGTTGCATTGTGACAAAAATTGTCTCGATATGAAAATAAACTATGATCCACCATGGTCCAATGTCGCATTGTGACAAATATTATTTAGATATGAAAATTAACCATGGTCAACCATGGTCCAACATGGCATTCTGATAAGGATTGCCTTAATATGAAAATCAAACATGATCAACCATGGTCCAATGTCGCATTGTGACAAAGATTGTTTGGATATGAAAATTAACCATGGTCAACCATGGTCCAACATGGCATTGTGATAACAAAGGATTATCTCAATATCAAAATCAACCATGGCGAATCATGTTTATTTTAGTGTTTATAATAATTACCTTAGGGTTTATATGTGTTTTTTTTATAGCCATACTCCCTTGGGTTTAATATTATTCCCTTGGGGTTTTAGTATTAATCCATTGAGTTTGTTATTTCCATGGGTTTATAATATCAATCCATTGATTTTATAATATTAATCATGGTAAACCATGATCAATCATAGCCAACCATGTTCAACCATGGTCAACCCATATGGATATGGAAATCAACCATGGTCAACAATGGTCCAACATTGTGTTATGACAAAGATTGTCTCGATATGAAAATCAATCATGGTCAACCATGGTTAACCATTGTCCAACATTGCATTGTTACAAGGATTATCTCTATATGGAAATCAACCCTTTGGATTTAGTATTAATCCCTTAGGTTTATTATTCCTTTGGGTTTATAATAGCAATTGTTTGGTTTTATTTTTCCCAGCTCAACGATGGCTTATTATGATGTCAACCATGGTCAACCATGGTCCAACATCCAAGTATGATAAGGATTGTCTCAATATGAAAATCAACGATGGCCAATCATGTTTATTCTAGTGCTTATAATATTAATTGTTTATAATATTAGTCCCTCGGGTTTAATATTATTCCCTCAGGTTCATAATCCCTTGCGGTTTTAGTATTAATCCCTTGGGTTTATACTATCAATCCATTGGGTTTATAATATTAATAATTGTCAACCATGGTCAATGATAACCTACCATGTTCAACCATACCCAAACAAGGATAGATATGGAAATCAACCATGGTCTAATGTTACGTTTTGAAAATGAATGTCTCAATATGAAAATCAATGATGGTCAACCATGGTTAACCATGGTCCAATGTTGGATTGTGATAATGATTGTGTATATATGGAAATCAACCATGGTCAACCATATTTATTTTTGGGCTTAGAATATTGATGTTGGGGTTTATATACGTTGGGTTTGTAATTATTATCCCTTAGGTTTGTTATTCCCTTGGGTTTATTGATCTAAGGGTTCATATTCCTAGGGTTTAATATTATTTAATAATTGTTAACCATAATCAACCATGGTCAACCATGGTCCAATGTCGCATTGTGACAAGGAATGTCTCAATATAAAAATCAACCATGCTCAACCATGTTAATTTTAGTATTTTTAACATTTACCTTTGGGTTTTTATACATTGGGATTATAATCTTTGTCCCTTTGGATTAATATTATTCCCTTCGGTTCATAATCCCTTGGGGTTTTAGTATTAATCCATTGGGTTTATTATTCTTTTGGTTTTATAATATCAATCCATTGGGTTTATTATTCCATTAGGTTTAAAATATCAACCATGGTCAATGATTGTCAACCATTGTCAATCATGGGGTTTTACTTTTAATCCCTTTGTTTTATTTTTCCCTAGGGTTCATAGTATCAATCCCTTGGGTTTATTATTGTCTTGGTTTTATAATATAAATCTTGGTCAACCATAACCAACCATGGTCAACCATGGTGGGATGTCGCATCGTGACAAAAATTATCTTGATATAAAAATCATGGGCAATCATGGTCAACCATGGTCATGCATGGTTGATCGTGGTCAACCATGTTTTATAGAATCAAATGTGGTCAACCATGGTCAATCGGGACAACCATTGTCAATATTGGGTTATAAATATTAATCCCAATGTTTTGTTATTCCTTGGGGTCAAACATGGTGAATCATAGTGAACCATGGTAAACCATGCTCAAATGTCGCTTTGTGACAAAGATTGTCTCAATATCAAATTCAACCATGGTCAACCACAATTAACCATGATTTAACATCACATTGTGACAAAAGAATGAATTATTAACTTACTAATTATATTATATAAAGATGATTAATTATTAATATTTTATTTAATTGATTAATATCCATATTACTATTATTTACAATATTGTATTAAGAATTATTATTATTGTTTAACAATAAATAACTATTTAAATATTTATTTATTCATTTTTTATTAGTAAGTTATTATTATTATTTATTATTATTATTATTATCAAAATATTAATATAATAATCATAAATATATAAATATACAAGAATATGGTTGTTTATTATTATATATAGATATTAATGACCATAAATAGTTGGCTTTAAAAAAATACCCATAACAATTATTAATGTGGTTGAAATAAGCCTCGCATATATCAACCATATTGGAAAATATGGTTGTATATATGCTTCACAAGCCTATGCGCATATATCAACCACATTGGTAAATGTGGTCTAGTTTATGTTATAATTAGTACCATAAAATTCCATAGATGCCAAGCTATCTCATGATCGTGAGACTCTGAGATGTGCATTGTTACGGGTGGTGAGAGATTTTCCTGAACCCATTAGAGAGTTAATAGAGGCCATTTCTGTAGACATGATGATTATAGACAATCTAAACTTTTGGTGGTTGTGGCTGTGGGAGTGGGACAAGAGGGAAAAGGGAAGGGGGAGCATGATAGTTGTTCGAGATGCGTTTTTACCCAATGACGCCAGATGTGGGTTAAGGTTATTGCTTGGCAATGGAGGATGCTATGTTTTGGCTAGATTCCTAAATTTAAATTTTGTGAAGAATTGAGGAGAAGAAGAGGAAAGAATGATGGAGGAATCTTTTTAGCAATACTAGACGATGAGGAAATGGAGATTTTTGGGCAATGGCATCACTAGAGGATCTTTTTTGTTTGGCATTGTGATGGACATATACTCCTCTTTTCTTCTATTTATTCATGATTAGTTTTGGCTTTGTGTGACGTCCATGTATTATCTCCACTACTTTGTAGCCACTCTTTGCTGCCTCTCATCAACCCTATCCCATCCAAAAACATAGAATTCCTATTTGAAATGAAACATATTTTTTCATATAGACGAGGGCAGTTAACATGTTACTTCATATGAAGTTTTGCTATCATCGTCATAGAAATTTATTAAAGTAGATGAATAGTTCTTATTGTCATATTGTTTTGGTGGAATATGTTGTTTTATGTGGTTTTATTTGCGGTGTAAAAAGTTCTATAAGGTGTAAATAGAGAGATGTGTAAATTTTTTTATATATTTAATTTAGAATACGAATCAAAGGATATGTATAGCTTTTTCATCTTTTTATGGTATTGTTTTGCTGAAAGTGTGAATTTATTTGTTGTTTTAAGAGATATATAATGTATACAAAAGTTGGATAGTTGTTTTTATTTAATTTAGAATAAGAATGAAAGGGAACACATAGATATTTTTGTCATTTTCTTTCAATTGAAAAAATTGTGGACTCCTCACACATATATAGTCCAATTAAGGATTGGACCACATGACCTATGGGACCCAACCTCCCCACCTAACTGTTGGACCACATTCTAAGGGTTGTGATTGATTTGTCATTAATCATGTTGCTTTGGTGGAACATGCAATTTTATTTGTTGTGTAAAAAGGTATATAAGATATATAAAAACTTGTGTAACCTTTTTGGTATTTTAACTTAGAATAGGCGTTGAAGGAGATGCATGAGACTTTTTGTCATTTATCATATTATTTTGGTGGAATGTGTTTTTTCTTTGTTGTGTAAAAAGGTATATAAGGTAGTTGAATCCCCTGCCTGGCAGCGCGACCCTGCCCGCGCCCTGCCGCGATCTTGATCCCTCTCTGAGCGCCCGCGCCTGGCAGCGCAGCTGCTGGGCTGCCTCCCCCCCTGCTTTCAGTCTGAGCCTCCCGCCCCTTCATCCTCCAGGGCCTGTTGCCCTCCACGAACCCTCGGCTGGAGCGCCTGCTGCGCTGAGCCTCGGCCTGCAATGGATCCCCCCTTCAGGGATCCAGATGACCTGATGAAGTCCTTCGCCTCGCTCATCCCTGAGAATGCTTCAGAGAAAATCCGCCCTTCAGCCTCAAAGTTCATTAAAAAACTTGACGTAAATTCTGGAAGTCTCGCTCCCCCCAGCCCTACCAAGAAGATCAGTGGTTGCTCTTGCAGAAAGAGTCCTGGTTGGCCAGTTCACAGGGTTATGGCCTTCACCCCGCACTGTCCAACGCTGGGTAGAGAGAAACTAGAACGCGATGGTTCAAGGAAATATAGCAATAAGATTCTGTGGAAGGGGGTTTTTTACCTTTCTCTTCGAGACTGTAGAGGATCACAATCTCATATTCCGAAACGGGCCTTACTTCATGGACACTAGAGGTCTTTATCTCAATAGATGGACACCCGACTTTGATCCTGAGATGGACGTCCCCAACGTTGTTCCGGTATGGGTACGCCTTCCCCACCTGCCTCTTCACTGCTGGGGAGATGAATCAGTCAGAGCTATAGGGAACGCTGTGGGAAAATACATTGATAGATCGGAGCCAAAGGAGAACATGCATGCATGTGCCCGGATCTGTGTTGAAGTGGATCTGGGGAAAGGGTTACCTGAAGCAATCAAACTCAAAGTCAACCAGTGGACGCACATACAGCAAGTGGATTACGAGCAGCTGCCATTCAAATGCAAGGTATGTCACGAATATGGACATTTTGTGAATAGATGCAGTAAATCTAAATCTTTAGATTCAAATAACTCTGTAGAAACTCCAGAAGAAGCATGGGAAACCGTAAAGAGGAAAAAACCAAACCCCCCTCCTGGATCATCCTCAAAACCCCCCTCTGAACCTCTCATCCCCCTCTCCCAACCCTCGGACGCCGGCCCTTCCTCCCCCCGCTCCACCAATCCTTTTGAAGCTCTGTCTACAGAGGAACCCCCGTCCCCTCCCCCCTCTCCGAAATGCAACATGGAAACCCCCACCTCCCCTAGACAGAGCTCCCCCATCCCATCAGTCGGAAGAATCCTCACTAGGAACAAATCAAAGGAAAACATCGCCTCCACTGAACCACCAAGAAAAGCGGGAACGAAGACAAACAAAGAGATAAGGGATGAGCAGGCGGCCAAAGAAATGGCCACGGGGACTCAGCAGCCAATGGATTCATATCTAGACAAGACCAAAGGAAGCGGAGAGAAGATGAAAGAGAAATCCGGGGCCTACAACAAAAATGGTAAATGATGAATTTGGTCTCTTGGAACTGTAGGGGGGTGGGCTCCTCCCTAAAAGCCAACGCAGTCTGAGATCTTATTAAATTAGAACATCCAGACTTCCTCCTACTCCAGGAGACCAAAATAACGGACCAGGAATTCCAAACCAGCATGAGAAGAAGTAGAAACTACGAAGGAATAACAATGAGTGCAACAGGAGCTTCAGGCGGGATAGGGACAATTTGGGACAAAAGGAAATGGAAACTCAAAGACCACAGGCAGAACAGATGGTGGATAAGGTTAGACATGCAAAGCTTAGTTACAGTAGAAGATTTCTCTATATATAATGTCTACGCTCCCCCCCACTTCAGAGACAAAGCTTCTTGCTAGGAGTCACTCTCACTAGATCTTCTGACTACCCAAGGAAGGAACATCTTCCTAGGAGGAGATCTGAATCTAATCAGGAGTGCAGAAGAGAAGATGGGAGGGAACTTCTATGCTGACTCCTCAAGAGAGGCATTAGAAGAAATCATTCAAGCCCATAATCTTATTGACATTCCTCCCAAAAACGGGCGCTTCACTTGGTCAAATAAGAGGACAGGTAAAAACAACATCAAAGAGAGGTTGGATCAGATACTGGTTCAGGAGAGAATTCTGACTAACTTTCCAAGAATCCAAAGCACAATCATCCAAGGTTTCATCTCAGACCATAAACCAGTGGCCCTCCATCTGGACAAAGGGGAAAATTGGGGACCCCTCCCCTTCAAATACAACAAAGCGTGGGACAGCAGACAAGACTTCAGAGATCTGATAAAGGAACAATGGGAAAGGGATATCTCGGGATCCCCTCATTTCATCTGGGAATCCAAGCTAAAACTCCTAAGAAGCGCCATCAGGAAATGGGCTCGAAAATACGCAGCAAAACAAGGAAAACAGAAAATCGACCTCCAAGAGAAATTAAACCAGTGGTGTAAAGAAAAGGAAAACGTCCAAGTCAGTGAAGAGGACCAAAGAACAGAAAACGAACTGTACAAGGAACTGTACAATCAAAATCGTTTGGAAGAGGAAGTGCAAAGGCAAAAATCACGCTGCCTTTGGCTCAATTCAGGTGATAAAAATACCTCCTTCTTCCATAACAATCTCAAATTAAGGCGAGCAGGGAATAACATTGAAAGGATAATGGTTGATGGAAGGGTAGTAACTGATCAAGAGAAGATCAAGGAAGTAGCGTCCCAACATTTCAAAACTCTCCTAACTGCTGATCCTCACTACCTGGAAAATCCGGACTTCCTGAGTATAATCAAGAACAAGATCTCAGAAGCCCAAAATACAGACCTGGACAAGGAGATCACGCTGGAGGAAATCGAATGGTCTTTGCACAGCATGCCTATGGACAAGGCCCCTAGACCAGATGGCTTCACAGTGGCCTTCTATAGATCACACTGGGAAATCATCAAGAAGGATTATACAAGAATGGCCAAAAACTTCTTCAAAAAATGCAAAATGGGCAGCAGCATCAAATCCTCCCATCTGGCTTTGATCCCCAAAGACCCTAACCCTCAATCCTTTGATAGATTTCATCCTATTTCATTGTGCAATGTATCTTACAAAATCATCTCCAAAATCTTGGCAAATAGGATTAAAAAAATCCTCGCTTCTCTCATTTCTGAAAATCAAGGTGGCTTCGTTCCCAGGAGGCACATCACGGATAATGTGATTCTCATACAAGAGGCAATTCACAGCAGCATGTCAAGGAAGGAAAATGGAATGATCATCAAACTCGATATGGCAAACGCCTTTGATCGGGTTAGTCACACTTTCCTCCAGGCCGTCTTAAAGTCTTTTGGTATCTCTGAACACTTCACAAGCAGAATCATGGAATGCATTTCTACCAATTGGACTGCTCCCCTCATCAATGGCAGACCCGGTATCGCCTTCAAAAGCTCAAGAGGACTGAGGCAAGGATGCCCGCTGTCTCCCTTCCTCTACATCATCATGGCTGAAACTCTAAGCCTGCGTTTGGAGAACAAATGAAGGAAAAAGGAAATAACAGGGATTGATATTGTCCGAGGGTCCAAAGGGATCAACCACTCTCTATTTGCTGATGACACCCTCCTTATTGGTGGTGCCTCAAGCCTTATGGCTCGTAGGTTCAAAGAAACGCTGGACCTCTTCCTCCAAGCTTCTGGAGGCAAATTAAATAACAACAAATGCATGATCTACACCTGGAATGTTCCAAGATATATAACTCAGCGAATCTCCCTAATTATGGAGATCCCTGCCCAAGGGAATTGGTCTTACTTTATGTACCTGCGGCTACCCTTAGCCAAAGAAATGATCAAATCTGAGATATGGGTCAAATTAATTGAAAAACTGAGAGCGAAGCTCTAGAGCTGGGGAGTGTATTGGCTTAACTTAGCAGGCAGAACAATCCTCATAAAGGCCATCCTTTCAGCCCTACCAATCTATCAGTTCGCCACCACTCTTGCTCCAGCAAGCATTCATAAGCAAATGGAGCTGATAATACGAAGCTTTCTGTGGCAAGGAGGGAAGCATGACACAAAAAAGTTTAGCTTGGTCAAATGGAGCAAGGTCATTCTCCCCATAGAAAAAGGAGGCCTAGGAGTAAGAGTTCCAAGGTTAGAAAACATAGCTATGGGTTTCAAATTAATTTGGAGGATTCTCAGTGAGCGTGGTGCTTGGTGGACAGAGATCATCAAGAGAAAATACCTGAATGGGGCCAACAGTAATATCATTAAAGAACCCATTATTGACAGGCAAAGCACCCCAGTCTGGAAGCTGATAAAGAAATCTCTTCCCCAATTCAAACCTCATATCTCTCGCGCCCCGGGCAATGGGAAAGAGATAAGCATCTGGGAGGATAGAATTATGGGCTCGGTGGCAAGAGGTTCTCTTCAAAAATTCGGGCCTTTGCAATAATGGATGAAGGAGGCAAACATCAAAACTCTCTATGACATCTCCCTCTGGGATCAAAACTGCTGGAAAGGTTGGAAACCCCTCGCCCTCCCCAACGATCTCAGAAGCATCTGGAAAGACCTCAAGCTTTCTCTCAGTGGCTCAGCTCCCACAAACCGTATGGCAGAAGACAAGTTCGTTTGGGATCCAAATGGAGGCTGCTACACGGTCAAGGAGGGATATAGAGTCCTCCAAAATGCCTCTACAGTTAATAGTTGGTCTCTTCACAAAGCAGTCTGGAAAGTGGAAAGTTTGCCAAAAGTCAAATTGTTCAATTGGACACTCCTTCATGGGAAAATTCTCACTGCAGAAAACCTAAGGAAGAGGGGCATCCATGGCCCCTCAATATGTTGCATGTGCAGGGAGGAGGAGGAAAGCTGCAGTCACCTTTTCATAGAGTGTTCCTTTGCTAAGGCCTGCTGGAACCATATCATCAGTCCTATGGCCATAGGAGACCTTCCTAGACAGATTACCCTCCTTCAGAAAACATGGGCGTACAACCTTCATCAAGCTAACAAGAAAAATAACCTTGCTACAAGGACATGGAACTGCATCCCTTCAAACCTATGCTGGCAGATCTGGATTGCCAGAAACAATTGCATCTTCAATAACATAAAGCCTGATATCTCCAGAGTTATTGCTAAAACGATCGCTCTAATTACTGAGACCATTGAGACAAATGGGATAAGCCAAGCAGATCAGGAAAAGACAGATGCAAGCCTCAAGGAATGGATAAACAAATTCAAGTATGGTACAGGAGTTCAAAACCACGAACTCAAAGGAAGAAGAAATCTGGAGTGGAAGCTGAGGGGAACAAAGGAAGAAGTCAACAACTGGATCCAGAAGCAAAAAAGACCTACCCTCTACTTCGATGGCGCCTCAAAAAATAATCCGGGCCAAGCCGGAGCTGGGGGTATAATCAAGGATGCTCAGGGGAAAACTATATTCAAATATGAGTGGGGTTTAGGCAGCATGACAACTAATAAGGCGGAGGCCTACAGTCTCCTCCTGGGGACCTCAATTGCCAGAAAGCTAGGCCTCCAAAATCTTCTTATCTTGGGTGATTCTGCAATCATCAAAGCATCACTGAATTCTGGGAAAGACTTCAAGCAAGAGGCTCTAAACAGCATTAAAAATAAGATAATGGAGACTCTAAAAAACATCAACGAGGTAACCTTCAAGCATGTCCTAAGAAGTAATAACATAGAGGCGGACGAACAAGCAAACAAGGCCACAAAAAGGAACACAGGTCAGGTTAAAGAGAATGATGAAGTATATGAAAGTGATATCCCTTAGACAGGCCTTCCTCACCCTTCTGCCGCCACACATAAGTCACCTCAGGAATCATTTCTTCAGCACCTGAACATCTCCCAAATCCCCTTCCTCCCTCTCATATCTTCTCGGTATTCAAACCTGGCAGCAAAGGACGGTAATCATCCCTCTGAATCTGGATTCGATCATCAAGCTCGATAATCTCGTGACCCAGCCCCTGAGAAGCACCGTCACCTACAGGGTGCATGACCAAGATCATCCCCTATGTAAGTGTATTCATATCAGAAATATCTACTCGGAGGATCTCTCCCTTCCCAGGGCTAGATCTTCTCAGAACAGGCCGATGCTTCATGTAAAGATCCCTTTCCCTATAAATCGAGGCATAGCCATGAAACTCCTTGCAGTGCATCTCTTCAAGCGACTCCAGTTCAGTGATCGCTCTGTTCGAAGGCTCTTTCCTGAAGCGGGCATCCTGTATGAAGTTTCAGGGTAGCTCTTCTCGAATCTGGTAAAGGATAGTCTCTGTTCTGTAGTTTTATTTATTACTGATATTTGGTGCCTTGACAGTTGCAGTGGGCGGGCTCAATCACGCAGGCCTTCTTCTCAGTGCTCTCTGCCCTCCCATCTCATATCCCCAAGCCTCTGCATCAGCACCTTCTTCCCTAATCTCTCTCTGCCCCAGATCCCTCATCTCATCCACTCCGGTCCCTGTTCTTATAACTGGTTAAACATGGCAGACAACCAAAATCAGCAGAATCCAAATGCTCCAACAATCAACTTAGATAGACTCTTCAGCAGAGACTGCACCATGTGCAAAGCCCATAAAGTCATGATCAATAGCTTTGTTAAGCATTTCAACGAGCTAAAGGAAGATTATGAAGCGGATAGCAGGTCCAAGCGGAAAAAACTAGAGAAGCAGAAGGCAAAAATCAAAAATTTGAAAGGAAGATGCAGTCACCTGGAGGAAGCAGTGCAGCATATCAGATCCCTCACTCAAAGCCATCAAGCTGAGACATCCACAAGAATAAGTGCCAAGGGAAACCCACAGCCGGATGATTCAGCCACTCAGAAAATCTCTTAAGATTCTATGGTTTGTCAATTTCGTAGGATAGGTGGTGTGTTTGTCAGGCATTATAGCCGTTATCTTTTCAATAGCAGTCATAGAGGTAGCATCGAGGAGTTTGGGTCTGCGTACCCGGTTTTGACCCTCTTTGCCCCCACCTCCGATAAACTATGTAATAGACCTTTGGTTCTGAATTTTATAATATAAAAATAGCTGACTTTGTTAAAAAAAAAAAAAAGGTATATAAGGTATATACAAACGTGTAAATTTTTTCTATTCCACTTAGAATATGAATGAAATAAGTGAATATGTATTTTTGTCATTTATATTATTGTTTTTGTGGAATTCATGAGTTTATACATTATGTAACAATGTATATAAGGTATGTAGTTATATGTGTAAGTCTTTTGTTATTTAACTTAAAATAGAAATCAAAGCGGATATATAGTTTTTTTTTTCATTATCTTATTGTTTTGGTGAAATATATGGTTTTATTTGTTCTATAAAAATATATACAATATGTATAAAGAGGTTTAATTTTTTGGTACTTAACATACAATAGCAATATAAGGGGATGGTTCTCTCTTTTCTCCATTTATCATATTGTTTTAGTTGAATATGTGGTTTTGTTTGGTGTAAGAATGTATATATATACAAAGGGGGTTGTGTAATTTTTTTGGTATTTAACTTAGAGATGATATATCGCTTTTCAAAAAGGAAGAAAAATACTCATTTTTTTGTATCCTGGAAGAACCCTCTATGGCCCATGTGACGCTCTACTAGACCGAGCCATAACTGGTGGGATTTGAACCTTAGAGCTATTCATTTTTATGGATTTCAAATTACTTTGAGCACTAATTGAGCTTCCCCTTGGGACTAAAATAAAATATTAATTAAATTATAAAATAATGTTGATTATTATCAAAAATAAAAATAAATATACATGGTTTATTTTCCACCTTCGACCTGTGCAAAGGTTCAACTCTTGTTAATTGCGTAATTTTTTGTTTCTGGATACATATGTGACAAAAGGGAAAATATAGTCATTCCCAAAGTAACTATGATCTATAAACTGTTATGGAGATTCCACTAGACAACTTGCCACAACAAATCTAAAAATATTATATTAAAACTCTGAAAATTCTACGCTATTATAGTTTATTAAAGTTTAAGGCCAACATATTTAACTGTAATTAGTGCATGCATGAGAATGGAAGTTATACGAAAAAATAGAGAACAACAAAATAAGCACACAAAATAAACAATATATTCTCTTAGGAGAAAACCCAACTGGAAGGTGACACTACAAGAAAAGGGGTCATTGGTAAGGGTCATGCTTATGACAGACCTTTTACCAATGTCGCATATGGTGACAGTCCTTAAAAAAATGTTTTTGTAAGTGCATATAGTGATGGTCCTTTAACTTTTGTCACCAAAGCCATTTCACTGACACTTTTGGTGAGGGTCATTAAAGGCCTGTCACTAATTATCTCTTTAGTTAAACTTTTGGTGAGGGTCATTAAAGGCCTATCACTAATTCTCTCTTTGGTGACACTTCTAGTGACAATCTTTTATTGACCCTGACCAATACTCTTTTTGGTTACTTTTAGTGATGGTCAAAAAATGTTCATCATCATTGATCATTCTAATGATATTTTGATGATGTTATGTACCTATTACTATATTTTTTATCAAACGATAATGATTTAAGACCATCCTTGTGGAGTCTCTTTCAATATGTGTCTAAGCCCATAGTGGTTAGATTCAGTCAACTTGTTAAGAATTAATTAGTGTGTATCATTTCCCTCAAGTCATAACGATATATTTTTCTTATGAGTCAACACATGATTCATCTCTATTAGGTTTATTATCTAGCAAATTCCCTTTAGATAGAGTTCTACTATTGTGTGTAGGAACTATATTATTTAATGCATAATGAAGCACTGACAATTATATTAATGAGAGATACCTAGCACTCCTCAACATTCATGGCACACCTTAACATGCTTTTGAACACGGTAACATCCCTTGGCACATCGCATGTCTTGGAACATCTTTGTACCTAGAACATCTTGCCATGAGTAGGATGCCCAAGCACATGTTGGCATTCCCTAACATATGATAGCACTCCCCTAGCATGTGTTGGCATGCCCTATAGTCCTTAGCATGCCTTGGAACACCTTGGCATAATATTGCATTGACATACATTAGCACTTGGCACACCTTGGCACTTGGCATGTATAAGAACATATTATTATTCTGCCTAGCATACCCCTTTTGAAAAATATAAATTCCCATCTTATTAACCCTCTTATGTGATCATTTCCTTGCATTTTAGCTTTTTTATTCATTTTTTCCCTTGAAACTCCTTGACGCATATTGGAATTCTCTAGCACCCTACACATCCTAGCATGTCTTAGCACCTAGCATGTCTTGGCATGCCTTGGAACCATTTGAAAGATGTTAGAATACTTTGTAACGACCTAGCACACTCTAGCACTTCTTGACATGCCTTGATATTCCCTGGCATGCCTTACCCATGCTTAACATACCTTGTGAGTCCCTATTTGGGATGACAACTAACATTCATTGACATTCCCTAACACACCCTCATTTTCATTCACTTCCATGAATTTTGACCTATTTCTCCCTTCTGTTGTCCTAGTACATCCTAACACTCCACATCATGCATTAGCACTCTCTATCACACCTTAGCACTCTTCGACGTGTTATGGAACTTCATCACTTGCATCACACTCCCTGACACATATTGGCACTTGGCACCTGGCGAGTCCTAGAATGTATTTCATACGTTGAGATGACTTCGTATGCTTTGGCATGGTTTAATATCAATGTTATTTGAGATCAATTATTAGAAAGTAGATGAGAAGAAGCAAAGGAAGATTTGGCACTTAGAATGCACTGACACTTGGCACTTGGCACCCACTGGCACCTAGTGTTGGTGTCCCAAGCATGCCCCTCATGAAAAAGGTAAATTGATGACTTATTAACCCTATTATGTGTTCATTTCCTTCTAGTTTAACTTGTTCCTCCATTTTTATTCCTTGAGAGTCCTTAACATACATTGTCACACCCTTGCACATCTTGGCAGGCCTTAGCACTCGACACATCATAGCTTTTTTGACATGCCTTCATACTATCTCGCACATGTTAGCATGCCCTAACATTCCATAACAAACCTTGGTGGGCATGCCCTCACAACTAATATTACATTTTCCCATGACTTGGGAACCTTACATTGCCTAGAATGCCTTGGCACTCCCTAGTTTTCACGCCCTCATAGATAGACTTACTTTGTTTTGCCACTTGGGAACCCAAACAATTCATTAGCAATACAATATTGTGCTCAAAATAAAGTCTCATTTTCTTTGAAATTTCTTTGTCCATGCGTTATCACAACCATGGGCTTGGCTCCTACAGTTCTTATTTTGAACTTATCCTAAAGCACTTCATCCTTGGGACACCTGGAATTCACTGACACTCCTTGGAAGACACTCTTATTCATTCATTTCCAATCATTTTTACCTAGTTCTTTCTTGTGTTCCCCTAAGACTCCCTAACACACCTTAGCATCCATTGACATTGTCTTTCATGTGTTAGCATGCCTTTTCATTCTGTAGAATGCCCTGACACTCCTTATCTATCATGCCCTCACAGCTACACTTACTTTCTTTAAAAATTGGCATCCCAACTAAGTCGTGCCTCGACTACAAAAACTTAACCAAGTTATATTTACTACATCTTGACTATACCTTTTTCACCAAAAAATTGCCTATAACACATCTTAGGGTACTGATATCCAATCCCAACTCATATCACTTAACAAGTTACCAAGTCGAGGATCTCATCCGACCATGGACTTAAAATAACTAAGCAACATAGTCTACATATTGACATGCCATAGCACTTGGCACGTCTAAAAATCCCTTAGCCTTATGTGATGTATGTTAGCATCCCCTGCATTTCTTGGCATATCCCTAGCACACCCTAGCACTCCCTCACATGCCCTGGAACTCTAGCATGCCTTAGCTCTTTCTATCATATAACTTTGTCACTCCCTCCTTAGAACACTTGGAACTCATTGACGCTCCCTATCACACACTTTTATCTCTTCATTTCCATAAATTTTGAACTAGCATTCCCTTACATTTCTGTGGCACTCCCTAACATTCATTGGTACACATTGGAACACCTTCGCACCTGACACATCTTGGCATGTTGACCTATAACTCTAGCATTCCTTGGCAGTACTTAACATGTATTGTCATTCCCTCCTTACCGCACATAGAACCCACTAACACTCCTTTTCACACACTCTAATTCATCCATTTCCCTGTATTTGGAACTAGTGATCTATTTTATTTTCTTGGCACTCCATAACACTCCCTGGAATGCATTGGCACACCCTAACACTTGGAATATATTTGCCTATTACCATGGACTCTGTCATGCCTTAGCACTGCCTACCACACCTTGTTACTCCCTCATCACACCTATATCTCGCCGGTACTTCTTGTCACAAATGATTATTTGTTCATTTGCATGCATTAATTTTACCTTGTGCTCCCTTGTGTTTCCTTGGCACTCCCTAACACTTCCTATCACATGTTGACACACCCAATCACTTGGAACATCTTGGCTGCATGTCACCCTAGTAATATAGCATGACTTAGCACAACCTAGAACACCATGTCACTCTCTCCTTAACATACATGAAACTCACTTCCACTCCTTGTCATACACTCTTATTGATTCGTTTTCATGCATTTTGACCTCGTTCTTCCTTATTTTTACCTAACACTCCCTAACACTCCTTTTATTGGCACACCTTGGCGCTTGGCACATCTTGGTATGCTTCCCTACCACTCTAGCATGCCTTGGCAGTGCATAACATACCTTGTCACTCTCTCCTTAGCACACCTGGAAGTTATTGACACTTCATTTCCATGCATTTGAAATTAGCGTTCCCTTGTGTTTCCTTGGCACTTGGCCCTAACCCTCCCTAGCATGCATTCAAGCAACACCCTGGCACATGGCACATGAACATCTTGGCATGCCTTAGTAGTTAGATTGCCTTAGCATGCCTAACATGCCTTGGAATTATCTATCATCTGTTACTACTTCTTGGCATTTCCTGGCACACCTTGGAACTCCCTAATTGTCATACCCTCATAGATAGATTACTTTTTTGTGACTTGGGAACCCAACCAAGTCATTGTCAAAATAGTGTTCTGCCAAACCCAAAGTCTCCCTTTGTTTGAAGTTGGTTTGACCAAATCCCTATAAATGTAACCATAGGCTTTCCTCCTAAAATTCCTATTTTAACCTTCTCCTAACACACTTTTTCCTTGAGACAACTCGAATTCATTAACATTCCTTGGAACACACACTTATTTGTTCATTTCCATGTATTTTGACCTAGTTCTCCCTTGTGATGCCCTAACACTCCCTAACAATCCTAAACACGCATTGGAAATGTTCAACATGTGTTAGCATGGCTTTTCATTCCTTGGCACGCCCTAGAACTCCTTAGCTATAATGCCCTCACAATTACCCTTGTGTTTTTTAGGACTTGGGAACCCAACCAGTTCTTTCCTCGACTACAACAACTTGACCAAGTTATAGTTACTACAACTAGACTATGAATTTTTCACCTGAGAATTGACTATAAGTCATCTTAGGCTACTCATGTATAATTTCAACTTATCCAACTTAACAAGTTACAAGTTACCATTTCAAGGCTCACATCTAATCGTGGCCATAAACAAAATGAGCAACATAGTTTACATATTTACATGTGATAGCACATCGCACATCTAACAATAGTTGGGCACTATGTGGCATGTGTTAGCACCATCTACATTACATGGTATGCTTTGGAAATCCCTACCACTCCCTGACATTCCTTGAAATCTATCTTGCCTTGGCACTACCTAGTATATAACCTTGCCACTCCCTCCTTAACACACTAGAAACTCACTGAAACTCCCTCTTATCCATTCATTTACATCCATTTTGAGCTAGTTTTTCCTTGTGTTTCCATGGCACTCCCTAACACTCCATGACACCTAACACATATTGGCATTTTGCCATTATACTCTAGCATTACTTGGCACTACATAGCATACCTTGTCACTCACTCAACACACCTAGAATTCACTAAAAGTCCTGATCACATACTCTTATTCATTCATTTCCATGCATTTGAAATTAGTGATCCCTTGTGTTTCTGTGGCACTCCCTAGCACTCCCTGGCATCCATTGGCACACCCTAGCACTTGGAACATCTTGGCATATCATTTCACTAGCCTCTATCATGCCTTATCACTGCAAAGAATATCTTGTCACTCCCTTAGTACACCTAGAACTCACTGATAGTTCTTCTCACAAAATCTTATTCATTCATTTCCATGCATTATTTTAACCTAGTGGTCCCTTGCATTTCCATGGCACTTAGTAACACTTCCTAGCATGCATTGGCACACACTAGAACCTGGCACATCTTGGTTTGATGATTCATTGTCTATCATGCCATGGTTTGATGACTAGAGCACTTTAGTCAGAAGTAAAACTTTCATGCTCTGTTTTGCAGAAAATGGCACTTAACATATACTCTACAGGAAACTAGCAAAATCTATCTATTTGCTCACAATTTTCACAAACATTCTCATGAGAAACCCAACTAGGATAATTCTACAGAAAACCCATGTTCCAAATGTTTTTAATTCACTATCATTTGTTCAAAATATGTGCTTGAAGTTCACTATGTGAAAATTACCACGAAATTTTTACCCAAGCTTATCACACAACTGTAAAATCTTTGTGCAATTTGGATACAACTCACCAAAGCTAGCGAAACCCCCTATGGCTTCTTCAAAGGTTGTATAAAATCCCAGTTCATTAAAAATAGCCATCTTAGTCATGTCGTTCATTCTCCATTCATTGCATCTGGATTTGTAGGGCGATCGTTTGAAATGGAAGTACATAACATATCTCCTTTTCCTGTGACAATTTTAATCTCCCCATTAAAAATTTCAATCACTTCTAGCTCAATCCATACTTGTGCTCAATCAACCCTTATACCAAGTAGCCTAAGGCACAAGTTTACGTGACTACCCAACCATTCAATTACAGGTAGTAATGTACTACGAATAAAACTTTTCCTGATTGTGCACTACTGAGCATTTTATCCAGCAACAAATTGATATCATACAGTAGCTAGTATGGGCTGACCTATAAGATTTGTTAGAATATTATCACTATGAATGTAGTAAGGATCCATGTATCTTCCATCCCCTCCGAAAATAATTAACATTGGAAATCTTTTTTCTAGATGAGGTGGGAGTTGCGACCTCTTCTCCACATATGCCACAATCAAATTTGTAGTTGTTACCACTTTAATTCCTTCATATAGCACTAGTGTTCAGCGGGGACGCAATAATGCACAATCATAGAGATCGAACAAACTTATGAGAATGTTGAACCATTTTCCTCTGACACCATTGTTTCTGTGACCAAGTGAATGGATACATCAACACTAAAATAATGCTATACACAATTTCCTCCCACCATTGATATTCTGCCAAACAGATAATGTCATCGACAGATATGTTGAAAGCACCTTCATATACAAGGTACGCAATTTGATTAGTTGGTGAGTGAGTTGGGTCCTATGGTTCCCAAAACTTGTTTAGACCCATAAGATACATCCTATGAACATATCATTCCACAATATAAACCACGAAAAACTATAATTCCGACATAACACATAAGGATCTAATGCCACATTAAACCCTCCTTTGCAGATTAACGTCTGCACTATCTTGAAACCACCAGCGGATTTGGAAGGGGGTCTCAAATGGTAAATGGTTTTGGACCTGGTGGGTCCTAACTCCTTCAGTTGATGCCACTTAGTATCAAAATAGTTTTGGAAAAACAATATTTCGAACCCCCCCCAGCTGTTAAATCTTGGATGACCTTGGGGGTCTAGAATGAAATGACAACCGTTGATCTTTATGTGTTAACATTTCACCATTTAAAAGTGGTTGATATTTATTCCATTTACATAGCATATCATTTAATGCACTTCCTAATGAATTTTTGAATATAACTTGGAGATTGGTGTTTGGTCAAATAATTTCACAAAATAATTTACTTTAA
>APFE031242467.1:0-12239 GCA_000404065.3 Pinus taeda
CGCTCCTCCCCCTCAGAGCTAGAATAGTTCTGTTTGAAGGTTCAAGTTTTTAACTTAAGTTAATTGCATGTGATGAATGAATATTAGATTTTTGGAACTCATGAATGTTGAAGCAAAGAGATGCAGTGCAGTTGAGGAAGTGAAACAAGATCAACAAGATATTGAAAGGTAAGCTCACAGGTATTATTTATCTCTGGGTTAAAGGTTATGCTTGGATAATTTGATTTACACGCATAGTGAAGAAATCTCAGCGGGAAGAAGTAGATCACAACTAGAGTGCAGTGATAAAGGAGTCTGGCAAGGGATTCTAAGTGAATGTGGCAGAACCTAAAGATTTAGCAGAGGTTGAATAAAGTTGCAGATGAGAGAAGCCTACAAGAGTAGTAGAGGATGCTCGAAAGGTTCCAGCAGAGGACCAATGATTACCAAAAGACCAGATCTAGAGGGAAGGATTGGTGAGGTAAGTGGCAGCAAGAGAGTTTGTTGTGGTAGAGGCTTCATGCTACTTATAGGTGAGGAACTCATGGCTAAGGAGGTGACTACTGAAAGTCATAAAGGAGACAGGAGAGGTCCAGAAAGGGGCCACAGTAGAAAAGAGAAGAAATATGCCAAGGCGAATGGCATAATACAGCAGTTGACTCAGGAAGAGTATGCGAAAGAGAAAGCTGAGATAGCAGTTCATCTTGAGCTATTGATGGAGTTGTTACGGGAAAATGTGAAAGACGAGAGGCATGGTTTACTGATGAGGAAGAGAGTGAAGTGGCAAAGGCTACAACAGAAAAGAGATTTACAGATAAGCATACCGTTAACAGAGGAGCTGAGGAAGCTTGAGCAAATGATGGTTGTAAAGTTGAGATGGGAAGAACTCAGAGTCGTTGAGTTGGGAGAGGAGGTTTCCATTGATGAAACAGAGGAGGAGATCATTGATGATTTCTTGAGTTATTGGGTAGATCCATATCAGCTGGATAATGTGAACTCTTGTGTTTGTATAGCTGACAATTGTATTATAGGTGTTGAGAAGGATGTGCAATCTTGTGAGACTGTTATGGCACAAGAGGAAGTTCTTGTGGATGTTGAAGAAGAAAATCAGTCTGAAGCACAGATAAGTGAAGCAACAGTTGAATCTGTTAAACTTGGTGATTTTCAAACTGAAAGCTTTTGTGTGAATGCAGGGACTATAAATGATGATGGTATGCTTCAACAATACTACAGAGAAATTGCATTGTTGGAATACTGGTTAGAGAATCCAAAGTATGACAGGGAGATTGCAGCAGATGAAACAGTTCAGTACAGTGAATGAGTGCCGAAAGATGTCATGAAAGCAGATGATATGAGAGAAAGACTGGTTCAGAGACTTAGGAATTTTTTCAGAGGATTCTTTGGAAAGTTCAGATCAGCATACTGATGTGCTGATAGTGGAGGAGGATTCAGAACAACGTACTGAAATGTTGGCAAAGGAAAACAAGGCACTGAAGCCTTATATCTTTTATTCTAACAATTGCTTTGTTAGTACAGGTCTTATTGAAGATGCTAGAGAAAATTTGTTAGACAATGAAATTGAATTGATGAAGCGAATAATGATGAAAGTATTGTGGAAGAGGCGAGGAGCGATAAAAGAAAGGAGAAGCAGCAAAAGGAAGACAACAAAAGATTGCGAGAGAATATTCAGTGGAGCGATGCAGCATAAAGTGTGGAAATCGGGAGAAAGGCAACAAGCAATAGCACATGATGACTTGCAGAACAAAGTGTGGGATCCAGGAAAACCAAGACCAAAAGACACATGATCAAGAGATCATGAATATTTTCTACCTTGGGAGTCTAATGCAGGAGCATTCAGCCAAAGGGAACTTATTGTAAATAGTAGACATAGGGGTTCATGCATTTGTGGAATTAGTTTCCTAAGTTCCAAGTCAGTTTAATATATAGGCTTTTAAGTGTGATTTAATTAGATATTCTCAAAATAAATAAATAAAACTAGGGAGAGCTTTTAGGCATAAAACGAATGGATGTGGATCATTAAGTGATAAGGAAGATTTTCTATTTTAAAACAAGGAAAGATGGAATAAATCCTTAAGAGGCTTTTTGTCATATGAATGCATTGCATGTAGAACATTAGAGCTTTTAGTTGAGTGATTTTAGGATTTTTTTTTTATCATGCTAAGTTTATTAAATTATGAAGCCTCAAAGGCATGGAAGATCAGAGGGGTGTGAGTGAGTGAGATTGAGAGTAGGCTTGGACAACAAGGCTGTAAGCCTTTAGCAAATTGTATGGCCACGACTGTTGAATATTTGGCCACGAAGAAAGTTTGTAAGTATTTATTTGCATTTGTTAATGTAAAAACAGTGTGTTTTCAGAATTGTGGGGTTCGATTCATTAAGTGGTGGAATATTTTTGTAACTAGATTTTAAGTTGAATACACGTTTCATATAATTTGGTTGTGAAGACATCGAATCAAACGTGGTGTGAATGACTGTTTGTTTTATATGAAATTGTGTGAAATCATGGAGTTAACAAATCGATCTCAATGGATCGATTCCAAGGAGACAGAATTTTGTATAAGTAAATTACGAGTTTACTAAAGAAGGCCAGGGAAACCATTTGTTTCCTAGGAGCCACGGCTAACCCCAAATGGTATAGATCGCCGTTCAAACCCTCGAATATTAGTGACAATTTGGACCCTATAAAGTCGTCATAGAAGTTTTGGAATTTTGCAAAAATGCAGATACAGCTTGCTTGGGGTTAATTTGGAGTTTAACAACAATTCTTTAAGGATTTGAGCTGGAAACGAAGACATTGTGCAGAGGCTTACTCATTCTCAGGCTATAGATGCAAGAGATGCGTTAGAAAAGGCAATATATGCAAATTTATTTGACTGGCTTGTAGAGCATCTCAACAAGTCACTGGAAGCGGGAAAACAATGCACGGGTAGATCCAAAGTATTCTGGATATCTATGGATTTGAGTCTTTTAACAAGAACAGTTTTGAAAAGATTTTCATAACTTATACGAATGAGAGCCTTTGGAACTTAATCATTAGATCGATTCTATTCGTCTGTAGTCTCCATGAACCTGTTTCGAAGGGAGCCTCATTGCGTTTTGCAGACCTGGGGTGCGGCATTGGCATCAACACCCTTTCTTCCTTTTATTTTTGTCATTGGAAGCATAAAGAAGTGGTACGCTCGGGAATGAGCGGGACTTAATCCAATTCAAAGATCGAGGAACTATTGCGGCAGGAAGGACATACCAGCTTTAGTTCCTGGAGGGAGTTTCGAGTGGAATGTGAACGAAGTTTTGGATTTGCGCAGTTTAGCTATGTTCACAGATTGCGAGTCACGGCAAAGGATTTGGAACTTGTTTTTATGAAGCGTTATCTATTGTCTAATTCAGATCTTGAAATTGCAAACTTGCAGTGCGTGAAGGATACAAAGAGGATCATACTTCTATCAGAACAATTAGAAGAACAAATCGGTTGCTGGTGTTGGCCGATAGAGCCTTTATAACATGTGAAAGGGGAAGGGTTCCTCGTCATGGGCAGTAAGCTACTGCCTAACTTGCTTTCAAAAAGGAGCTTTCATGCATGCAAATGATAGTATGCGAAATTCCCTTGTAATGAGGTTTTTATTTGGAGGTTCTGGAGATGCATGTTTGATAGCATAGTGTTTAAAAGATCCTGGTATTTGTAGGTCTACACTGCATCACAATCACACCTAGAAAAAGAAAAAATGAACTTAGCCAACACCACTTTCACATACCCAATAATTATAGTTACATCTTACTCAATTACCAATACCAACTCTACTACTTGCCTAAGTATTACCGAACCCAAAGAATAAAGTAACTCAACCTATTTATAACCACCTTACTGGGCTTTATTATGATCCTTGTTAAATTTATAACACATAAATTTGAGATTAGGAAGGCCCATTAAAACAAATAAATAAATTTCTTGGTATAGATATGACTTCATGCTAAAATGAAGAATGTATACATCAAAGTTTTTGTTTACAAACCATTATATAATTACCAATTTTTGTTAAAAATACGAGTAATATTTGTCTAAAGAAACCAACAATAAAATATGGTACGAAAAAATATCCAATAAAAATAGTAGAACTTATATGATGCTACCTCTTCATAGAAAAATCTATGGACCTTGGTAGCCTTACTGTTTGATTCCATGTTTCTGAAACCCTTGTCCCAAACTTTTTAATTGATTTAGGATTAGCCATTAACATAATAACTAGGAAAACCATTGATTAACTATTGTTGCCTGATCTCCATTCCTCTCCCACTGGCTTGAAAGCTAGGTGATATGTCCAAAATTACACTTGAATGTGTATTGGATGATGCAATAGCATGTGTAGACTAGTGGTGTATTCTATGGAATTTGTGGTATTACAAACTATTTTTTCAAAGGAAAACATCACATAATTTTAGGTGGGCCATGATTGGTATGGTGAAGAAACAAGTTTATTCCACATGACTATTAGTTAAAAAATATGGGATTGTAAACAACTATAAAAAGTATCTATGAAGCTTCCTTATCATAAAAGTAATGGAGATGAAAAAAAATTGTGTAATTCAAATAAAACACTAAATAAAATTGAATCCTAAATTTTTATGTTAATTTGGAAGATTTAAAAAATGTGGGTGTTCTTAATTCTATCTTTAGCAAAAATGTTCAACAAGGTTGTGATTTAGTAAAAATGTTCAACAAAGTTGTGATACACTCATCATTAAGCTTTGTTGTATTAACCAAAAATATTATAGAAAGTTGTATTGTTCCCTTTGAATTCATCCTACATAAAACTTTATATAAATAATGTGAACCTAGAATGCATAGCACATCATGTAATATCATTAAGACTATTTATTGTCATTAAATTAGACTTATTTTACACATTTCCATATCAAGTAGTCAAGATATTATTTCATCCTCTTTTGTTACTTTCAATTACTTTATGTCTACATATAAAGTTATGTAAAAGAAAGGTGGAAACTCAAGTATATCATAATGACCAACTTTAATTTCTTTTCTAGTTGTCATTTGCTAATTTGTTAATTTAAATATTATTTTAGTATTATTAAATGTAATGTTACATGAAAACATATCCCATCTCTACAATAATTACTAGTGTCCACCTCAATTTCAAAATTATAGTATCTCTTGGAAAAGATGTCCTCCACAATAGGTACAAAGTTATCCTTAGAAACAAAGATGTTGACATTATGGAAATTTTTTCTTAAAAAATGCCCATGAGAACCAAAAATGTAGTATTAAAATTAACTTTGAAATATTGAATAGGATTCAATATCATGTTAGTGGAAAATATTTTGGAGCTTATATTATTGTACTTATACTCAAATTTTAATTGTATATCCAATTGGATGATCATTGTTGTTATAATGAAGGTTTAACTATATATTTATTTATACGTGGAATTAAATTCCATATCCAACTAGAACCCACTCCACATATTCAAGAGTAGGCCCACCTAGAAAAAATTAAAATAAAAAGTGTCTTCAACACAAGCTTTTCAGTTATTTTCTAACTTTGGATCTATTGGTAGGTATGAGTTGATTATGAAATCTAATTATGTATGTAAAAAAAGTATACACTTAATATTTGAGTAAACCTACAAGAACATAAGCCAAAAATAAAATAAAAAATTTACTTTTCTCTTTTTCCTTTAAAAAAGTTATAACTTGTTTTATTTTAGTCGTGGTTGGCTTCACTCACTAGGATTTCAATGTTAAATCTCATGATTTACATTATACTTCATAACACTACCACTTTTTGAACTGTCTCTATGGACATGAACTCTTTTTTTTATTATCTAAGGACATGAATGCTATTTTTATTTCTAACCATTAATTTTTTATTTTGCTTAGGGGACCTCAAAATTCCTGGAACCATTTTTTGAAAAAATATTGTTTATCACTATGGTATCTAGTATGAACAATGATACCTTACATAGCTACCCCACTAAAACTATTAACCTATGTATCAACAATCACACCTAGAAAAACACAAAATCAACTTACACACCACCACTTTCACATATAGAATAATTATAGCTACACCCTACTCAATTAGCAAGGCCAACTCAACTACTAGGGGGGTTCAACCATAGTAATAGTGCTTAAAAATGATGGTAAGTGGGTAATTAGTGTTTACTAAAAAACACATAACAAAGCCACATTAAAATATTTTTTTTCTTAGATAATTTTTAGGTTCATGTATTGTTGCGTTGTGAGAGAAATATGGAAGAGATTGTAATGCCATGTACCATCCACATTATGAGCAGGTGAAATTGCATAAAAAGTAAATAAAAAATAAAAAATAAAATTAAGTAAGTGAAAGCATTTTACTGCGTCAAAATAAAATAAAAATATATAAAAACAAATAACTTAATGGGATGAGATAGTGGTACTAACCTGTGGTAACGATAATACTTGATATTGACCCATGTTATTCATGTGGATTGTAACCTATTTAAGGATCAATCTTAACTCCACATCTATCAAGTGCTACCTTCCTTTGATGCCTTTGGGTGCTTTCTAGATTTGAATCAAAAGATGGATGTAGGCTAAATATGGATGTAGGCTAAAGATGGAAAACAAATATGCATAACAAAGCCATCGTAAAATACAAATAAAAAACAAAAACTTGCATACCCACTGTAGGATCCCGTCCCATGTTATCTTCTCTTCTCTTTCTCATCATCCTCCCTCCCATCCTCAACCAACAAGATCCTGCCTCCTCTCCCTCCTAGTCCCAAGCAACTATATATGATGGTGTGGGTGCAGGTGTTAGGGACAATCTCCCTAATCTAACATCAATCTCTTGAACATGAGCCTCAATTTCCTTTGAAGCATCTTCATGCGTATCAGTCATTAAATTGACAACTTCTTTCTTTTACTTAAAACCCACGAACTTCGCTTAATTGACAAGTAGAGGCTTTATTCCCTTCTCGCGGTAATTCTAAAAGAATTACACCAAAACACTATGGTAAGTTTTAAGGAAGAATTATGTATCCAAATTCTCTGTTGGCGGCTTTCTACTGTCTTGTATATTATTGTGCTCCCCGACCTATAGTGTTTCCCCAGCAAGGCAAAACTGCTGGAACATGCTAACTCCAATGTCTCAATTACAAGATTATTGATCTTCAGGCATTCTAAACTTCTACAATCTAATGATCGGATATGCCTTCAAAGATATAGATACAGCCATTAAGAAAATAACGGCTCCTTTTACACAAATAAACAAAAATGAAGAAAGTTTATTCCTTGGAACAAATCAAAGAATGTTCTCTGAATATCCCCACGTGAAAATAAAATTTCTTTAATCCTTAATTTCCAACTACACACCCAGAAGATCCTACAGAACTTCATATGTCACAAAAGCGGTTGATATTGACGGCACCACCTTCACTGAATTTGGAACCATGCCCCTATACAATGCGCCAAAACCTTCAATCCGTAAAGTTTGTAAAGCATCAACCATACCAACGTATTGAAGTATTCATGTTCACATGAAGACCTTGCTGGAAACAAGCCGTTAACAAGCTTATGGATCTGACCCTTATAAAAATCCGCTCCGGTAATCTGAAATCTCACTACTCCAACGCGTGTTAATTCCATGTAACACCGAGCGCAGAAGCTATTAATTGTATGGTTCAATTCATTCACACCATCGCCAGTTCTATTCTCGGCCACACATCTCCTATACGACTAGTTTTAACACAAAGAAACTGGAAAAATGTGCCAATATTAATTGTATGGTTCAATTCATTCACACCGTCGCCAGTTCTATTCTCGGCCACACATCTGCTACACGACTAGTTTTAACACAAAGAAACTGGAAAAATGTGCCAATAATTGCTTCAACTTACAAGCACCGTGGCTTTTAATTCACATACACCGTCGCCATGCTTATACATCGTTAGCTATACCACATGCAAACTAATTATAGCGACTTCCAATCCATATTAAAGCATGTGACACATAATTGAAAGTGTAAAATATGATTAACGTGAGAAACAGTAAAACGCCTCCATGCTATCAATTCACAGGATAATAGATTATACAAGTATTTTATCAGAAAACCATTGCTAGAAGTGCTGGAGAATTTTCATAATGATCCTTTTGGCACCTTCTCCCTCTAGCAAGCATGGCAGCCAATTTATTTTTTATTGATATGGATAGCTCTTGTCAGACCTTACCTATTACAAAAGTAGACTTTTTACATAGTAATTTAAGGTTTCTTACAACTTGTCTATCTGTGAAATGGTAGCATGTTTTATTCTCTACCTCGTTCCTATTTTTTAACTAAAAAAACATAGAAACTGCACGCTAAAGGACCCCACTCCCTTGCTTGTAGATTTTTATTTTTATTTTTTGGAATAAGTTGAGAGACTTTTCCCTCTGAGTCACATGCTCCTGCATGAGACTCCCAAGGTTGAAAATGATCATGATCTCCTGATCATGAATTTTAAGTCTTTCTCCTTGTCTTCCAGGATCCCTCACTTTGTTCTGCAAGTCATAATCTGTTGTTGCTTGCTGCTTTTCTCCAAGTCTCCATGTCTTATGATGTCTTACTCCACTAGCTGCACTTTCACAATCTGTCCCTGTTTTCATTTTGCTACTGCTTCTGTTGCTTCTCTTCCTTGTTGATGTCTTCCTCTGAGAAACTTTCAACATGATTCTTCTAATTAATTCAATTTCCTTGTCTAATAAATCTTCAAGTTGCCGATTTCTTGCTGCCTACTGAGCTAAGACGGCTTGCTCAGTTTGTACTGTCACTCGCTGACTTCTTGGTTCTATGCTTGTTTCTGTTCTCACTGCCACCCGATCATCCATACCCTCTTGTCTTCTGGAACAGAAAAATTCTTCTCCGTTCATTTGACTACTCAACTGAGTCAAATGTTCTCCAACAATACAAGCATTCACAAAACACTTGTTAGAACAAAAATCATAAGGCATCAGTGCCTTGTACTCCTTTGCCAGCATTCCAGTATGTTGTTCGTAATCCTCCTCCACTATCAGCACATCAGTATGCTGATCCAAACTTTCTAAAGAACCCTATGAAGAATTCTCAAGACTGTCAACCAGTGTTTCTCTCATATCATCTCCTTCCATGACATCTTTCTGCACTCGTTCACTGTATTGAACTCTTTCATCTGCTGCAATCTCCGTGTCATACTCTGGATTCTCCAACAAGTATTCGAACAATGCAATTTCTCTGTGGCATTGTTGAAGCATAGCATCATCACTTATAGTCCCTGCATTCACACACAAACTTTCATTTTGAAAATCACCAAGTTCAACAGTCTCAAGTGTTGCTTCACTTATCCGTGCTACAGACTAATCCACTTCTTCTGCATCCATAAGAACTTCCTCTTGTGCTGTAACAGTTTTACAAGATTGCACATCCTCCTAATTAAAACTTGTAATAACATTACAATTGTCAGCTACAAAAATACATGGTTTTACATTATCCAGCTCATCTGGATTTACCCAATAACTAAAGAAATCATCAATGATTTTCTCCTCTGTTTCACCAATGGAAACCTCCACTTCCAACTCAGCTACTTTGAGTTCTTTCCGTCTCAACTGTACATCCACTATCTGCTCCAAGTATTCCTTTCCTCCAAGTAATAGAGTTTTTGGATCAGTCTTTTGTCCCGGTACATCTTCTTCTTGCAAAGGCAACAATGTATGATGGACACCATCCTTTCCAAACTTGTAGGTGTTTCTCTTCCCGTCATGTATGGCTCCTCTGTCATATTGCCAAGGTATTCCAAGCAATATGTGACACACGTCCATATGCATCACATCACAAACAATTTTATCTTTGTGCTTGCCCACTTGAAATTCCACTTCACACTGTTCACTTACCAACAGTTGATGTCCCTTTTTCAACCATGACACTTTATAAGGTGTTGGATGCTTCATTGTCTTCAGCGTCAATTTCTCCACTACTTCTGTAGAAACCAAATTATGAGTGCTGCCACTATCAATGATCATCTGGCAACATTTTCCTTGGACTTTGCACACTATCGTGAATAAAGTCTTCCTTTCTGGTGGTTCAGCCATCTCCTTTGCTGGCTTAAGCAGAACCTTATTAACTACCAGAGATTCTCCTCTTTCTGGTGTATTTTCTTCTTCTGGTACTGCTGCCACTGGTGCCTCTTCCTCTGCTGGATCAACAATTGCATTCCTCTGCTTTGTTTCTGCATTCTCTCGGCACTCAAAAGCTCTATGTCCCAGCTTATTACATCTGTAACATCTTATTTTTCTGCCTCATCTTCCTCTAGAAAAACTCCCTCTGCCTCTTGCATCACCTCCTCTGGGTGCATGCTGGGTTGAGCTACTGCTAGCTCCTTCTTTAGGTGTTGTAGATCTTCCACTATCACCTTGATTTTCTTTTCCTCTGAAAGTCCCTCTCCCTTTCACAAACTGCTTCCTCATGAGTTTTTCCTCAGCTTTCAGCACTATATGATAAGTTTCTTCTACTATTTTAGGAGACAGCAGACTTATCTCATCGTGAATGTCCTTCGTGAGGCCATTCATATATCTAGCCACCTTCTCATCTGTGTCTTGGGCTTCTCGAGCTCTTATACTCACTTTATAAAAATCTTATGTATATTCTTTCACTGTTAAAGCTCTTTGTCTAAGATTTTGCATTTTCCTAAACAACGTTTGCTGATAATTACTTGGCAAAAACTTACCTTTTAACTTTGCTACCATTTTGCTCCAATTCTTGATTGGCTTCTTACAAAGTCTCCTCCTTTCCGCCTGCACACCGTCCCACCAGAGCGTTGCATGGCCTTTTAATTTGGTGACAACAAACTTTACTTTCTTCTCATCTTCAGTTTCTTCATAAGCAAAGAATTTCTCCATGCTATTAATCGAGTCGATCAATTCTTCTAGATTCAGTCCTCCTTGGTATACCGGTACTAATTGGTTCCATGGCGTTTCTGTGGATTTCAACACTAACTTAAAGAACCTCATCTCAGGAGTAACGTTTACATCTTCCTCCTCTGTAGCTTCAATTTCAGATTCAGTGACATTGCCATCATCTATGTTTCTCTCTGAAGTTAACGCATCCAATCTAGCTAGCAGCTCTTCTATGGTTTCCATTATTTCAGCATTGGGAAGAGGTCGTCCTCTTCCACCACGTCCTCGTCCTCTTTTAACTCTAAAAGCCATTGTTCTACTGCTCTTGAGATTCAATTCAATGTGAGTTGATGGCTGTCATACCACTAATGATGGAGTGGCTGTAGGCGTTACGGACAATCTCCCTAATGTGACAACAATCTCCTCAACATGAGCCTCAATTTCCGTTGAAGCGTCTTCATGAGTATGAGTCATTAAAGTGACACCTTCATTCTTTTACTTAAAACCCACGAACTTCGCTTAATTGACAAGTAGAGGCTTTATTCCCTTCTCGCGATAATTCTAAAAGAATTATGCCAAAATACTATGGTAGGTTTTATTGAAGAATTATGTATCCAAGTTCTTTGTTGGGAGCTTTCTACTGTATTGTATATTATTTTGCTCCCCGACCTACGGCTTTCTACTGTCTTGTATATTATTGTGCTCCCCGACCTACAGTGTTTCCTCGGCAAAGCAAAACTGGTAGAATGTGCTAACTCCAATGTCTCAATTACAAGATTACTGATCTTCGAGCATTCTAAACTTCTACAATCTAATGATAGGATATGCCTTCAAAGATATAGATACAGTCATTAAGAAAATAACGGGCCCATTTTACACAAATAAACAAAAATTAAGATAGTTTATTCCTTGGAACAAAACAAAGAACTTCTCTGAATATCCCCACATGAAAATAAATTTTACGGCACCACCTTCATTGAATTCGGAACCGCGCCCCTATACAATGCTCCAAAACCTTCAATCCTTACAGTTTGTGAAGCATCAACCATACGAGCGTATTGAACTATTCCTCTTGAGATGAAGACCTTTCTTGAAACAAGCCTTTAACAAGCTTATGGATCTGACCCTTATAAAAATCCGCTTGGGTAATCTGAAATCTCACTACACCAACGGGCTCCGTTCACACCATCCCCAGTTTAGTTTTAACACAAAGAAACTGGAAAAATGTGCCAATAATTGCTTCAACTTACAAGCAGGGTGGCTTTTAATTCACATACACCGTAGCCATGCTTACACATAGTTAGCTATACCACATGCAAACTAATTATAGCAACTTC
>APFE031242476.1:0-43753 GCA_000404065.3 Pinus taeda
CTGGTCCTGTGTTATTTATGAATATAGATCTTTGTTCTTCGATAGTAGTATGTTGTTGTGATTCCACAGGTGCTCTTTGAAGCTGGGCAGATGAAGAAGAAGCGACAAAGCTATATCAAGAAGGAGGGGAAATCAAGCGCAAGACTAAGGTTGGTCTTCTTGGTTCTCCTCTTATCTAGTTTCATAAAAGAAAACGAAAGTAGACTTTACTTGTTTGTTTCTAAGATAGCTACCAGTCTTAGTGGGAATAGCAGCATCCGAGTGGACACTATTCCCTGTAACAAAGATAAATCATAGGAAGAAGAAGCCTCGCCTCTCTGCCTCCTTCTATTAGCATCGCCTTTGAGTTTCTCTGCAGCCATGATATTGGATTCCACCTCTAAGGCTACATCTTGCATTTCAGCTAGAGTGGCACATCTTCTTTCTCTTAATAGTAGGCAGAAATCGGAGTCAAAGGCATTGGCATAGGTGAGTTTGGCAGAGGTGGTGGTAGGCTTTACTTCAGCTGGTATTTTGCTATACATCCAATTGAATCTTTTATTAAAATCAGACAATGACTCCCCATTTTCCCTCTTGAGGTTGCCAAATTCAGTATGGTAATATAGCAGGTCTTTCTTGTCTCCCCAATGCTTTAAAAATGCATCATCTAATGCTTCAATATCTGCTATAAACCTAGGGGTTAGTTCTTTGAACCACTTTCTAGCCTCTCCATCAAGGCTTTGGACAAATACGCTCACCCACACATCATCCTCACTAATATCTAGGTTATCAACATAGTTATAAAAAGACTCAAGGTGTTCTTCAGCTGTTACTCCCTCTGTACCAGTGAACTTAGGCATATATTTCTGATACTCTCCTATAGGCATGGCATTCAAAGGAACAGGCAGGACCAGGGGTCCATACCTAGCAGCTATGATTCTCTCCATCTTTGTGGGTGCTTGTGGGCCTACCATGACTGGGGTAGATGGACGGGTACTGGCAGTTTGGAAGGTAGGGAGCTGAGGAACAAATGACAGGGCAAAAGGAAACTGATGGACTATATGGGAGGTTTTCTTTGGATTGAGATCCAAAGGTCTTCATTGATAGCACTAGGCTCTATATTTTCAACATGTACATGCTCAATTACAAGCCTTTCTTGCAGAGATACATAAGATTGTTTAGGTTTACCTGATCCTGATGCTCCTTTCTGTGATGTTTTTCTCTGCTTGACAATCTTCTCAGGGTCAGGCATTGGGTCAGCTAGTGATTTCTGAGGATTTCTCCGAGTATGCCTCACAAACTAAGCCAGAACTGTAATGTGGAGTCGCCAAAGGTTGGTCCTCCAGTAGAGTCGCCAAATAGATGATTACAACCGAAAAATGTGTCCAGACTTTGTCTATCATCAAAGTTGGATCTGTGTCGTTCTCCCAGGGAAGCTGAGCTTCACTCTCCTCTCCCCGGCAACGGCGCCAATTATGTTAGGATTCCAAGAAACTCTCCTAGGTTGTAGCTCGGAGATGCCTGGTAACATATAAATTCAACTTATTGTTGTAGGTTTAATGGAAGGACTGATGTTTGTTCAAGCCAGATAACCACTTCTATTTTGTTTCACTCTAGACATGCGTGAACACCCCCAGACTACAAGGCTTTAGACCACCAAATGCTCACAGTTTAGATATTGGGTGAATACGGAGAATACTAACCACACTAGCAGATGCACAAGACCATGTGATGGCCAGTTGCAACTGGTAAAGAAACTTGTAAATCTATTCTACTAATGCACAGACAGGATGAAAACTCTCTTGCATCAGATAGAAAGAAACCTGAGTAACCTATTCAGTGATACATTCAACAATCTAACACATAGATAGGATGACAACTATATAGTGCTAAACCTCAAAAGATCAAGAATACAACATATCAAGCACAAGCTTAGAACAGAGGAAAATGGAAAGTGAGCAGTTAACAGCAAAAGAAGCTTGTATTAGCTGAAAATGAAGACGAGACACTGCAAGTGACAAAATATCTACAATCTCCAGAAGTTGAACCTTACATCAAAATGCCAACCACCAACCTCTATTGCATCTTGCTTTTGGGTATTTATAGATTTACATTACAAGGACACTTGGCCATTTAGGTATGGAGGGGTCATAATTGACCACCAACTGCATTTAACTGCCTGATGGAGTCTCTGACTATGTTTGCTTGTTGTAGTGGGTGAATTCGATCCGCTCAAGTGTTGTGTTGTCCTCTTAGGTAGTTAGAGTGCTCATACCAGTGGAGTTCCATAACTAATAAATGCAGTTACAGGGTCGTGCTCTATCCTTTTCTCCCTTGGCCATGCCTTCTGTTAATATGGTTGTTGAGGATTTACTGTGACTGGTACTGGCAAGTTGGTCACCTTCCTCCTTTGGGCAAACGGAGTGGTCAGAGGACGTGGACTACATGGGTGAGTGGGCGATATGGATGAGTGGAAAGGATGGCCGTTGGATCGGGGAAATGGACGACAGAGATGGCTCGGCAAAGGATATCGGTCGAGGTGGTGTTGGGTTGTATTATATTCTTTCCACGACTAACCTACGTAGTGAACCGGGGGGGTGGAGCCCCCCCTTTGTTGCACCGATTGTGTAGCGGGGGGGTCACAGGGGGGGCGGAGCCCTCCTGTCCGGGGGGTTTGCGAGGGGCGGGTAGCCCCCTTTACGAGGTCTAGGGCAGCCCCCGGGAAAATTTTTTTTGGACCCTATATTAGGTTGGGCGAACCTACCTATGGTTTTTCAGTCCATGGTTTTGGATGCAATGGGTTTTCGGTCCATGGTTTTGAGATGCAATTGGTTTTTGGGTCCATGGTATTGGATGCTCGGCATGATAATATGTATTGTAAAATTGAAAGGAAAATAATGAAAAATCAAGCTGGTAGGTCCCGGTTTTGGGATCCAGTGGGAATTCTCTGTGTATATGTGTTTTATGTGTTATGCTCTCGCATTTTTATTTTTCCTGTGATTTAGAATTCGTATGCAGGTAATTTCTGTACGGGGTTAAAACCTACAGGTGGGAGCGGGATGAATTTGGGCCGTCAAATCTTTGGTGAACAGATCAGACGATGATCGAGCTACGGAGTTGCGCAGGAGTTTAACAGGCGGGCAGATTTGGTCGGACGGTATTGGTATTGATTGCACCGCTTTCGAGCATAAGCAGTAAAAGGACGGGGTCGCGCGATTCCATTCAACGATTGACACGTAGCGGTGGATGAGAGAGAAAAACCGCTCTCATCACGCACTAACGTTCGATCAAATCGCGAGCGCGATAAAAGCAAATGCCGCCGAATCTTTTATGGAAATGATCAGACGGTGGAGAAATTATCGTGTGGGTTACTTTATCAGACACAACGGGAGCCGTTAGATTCGATGGGGAAGATCAATAGTGGAGATAAAAGGTGATGAGTTATAAAGGCGCAAAGTCATATGGTTGAGGTTTTATGGCGGGTTTAGGCTTTGCGCTCGAGGCTTAAAGGCAAAGGGGCTATTTTGTTGGGTTTAGGAGGGAAATAGGGTAACAGAGGTGGAGGATAATAATCGGGGTGGAGGAAAAAAAAGGAGAAAATGACCGTTGTGAGCCCCTTTGTAGATACCATCACATAGACCAAATTTTCCTCTGACCTTGGAAGATCGACATTGTATAGCAGAGCTAACAGGTTTCACATTATAGAAGACTCTAATTTGGCATGTTCTTCCACTTTATGTAGCTTTGATCCATTCCATTCCTTACTTAGTGATTTGTTGAAACTGTCCTCTCCAATTTGTTACCAGCTAAACTCTTTAAATCCCGATGGTTTTGTAAAAGTGGGGAGGGGGGGGGGATATGCATAAGCATAGTGGGGGAATGAGGAGTTAAACGCACAAAAAATGTTGAAGACTATGGCATGCTTCTTATTGATGACTAAATTGATATTTCATTGAAGTTAATATAGTTTTGGTTTCGACATTTAATTCTCTGTGAGTATTATGATTTCCTTTGTTTTTTTAAGAGAATTGAGTTAACTTAGACTTTCTCTGGGAGTGGCAAGGGCCACCACCTCCTGGAAGCAAGTCCTGCAATTGATATAGGTTGCAGAAAGTATTTTTGATAAGGATTTAAGAGTGTGGATCTTGTTTTGAAAATATTCATTGATTAAACCTTAATGTTACCATTCTGTACTTAAAATTTTACTCTGCTTTTCTTGAATTCGAATAGAAATCTTGCCTTTGAATCTTTGTAAACCAGGAACAAATGTGTCAATTAACAATTTTGATGAATGAATGAATTTTCGATTATATTTTCATGGTTAAAGATATCTACAGAGTGCTTTCCAATTTGAATGAGTGCAGAAAATGGTAATTGTGTCGTGAACTTGAAATAGCATTAGTTTTCTCATATTGCATCTTGTATATTTCTCATTTGATATAGGATCTTGTAGCATGTTTTAATCATTGAATGTCTAAATGAAATGTGACAAGATATTGGTTATGAAGTGAGACTGTGATTTGATTTTGAAACTCAGTGATCACAGTAGAGATTGGACTAGAACTGTAGGTTCATGCTTTTGTGTTGAATGATTTCTTGAGTTCGGTTTGAGTGATTTTAAAAGTTAGAATATACTTCGATTTGTGGCATCTCTTAGATCTGAAGTGTGTCTAGTGAAGAACATTAATTTAGAGTTGTGCTACTTAGTTTCTTTCGAATATTTGTAGAGTTGAATGAAGAGATTAGCTTGAGTGCTTTCATGTATCCTAGGAGATAGACTTAATGAGTGGGTTCAGGCTTGTTCAGATTGTCCATTTTCTCCTCAGCATAAATAGTTTAGATTAAAGTTAATTTTGTTTGGATTGCAATTAATATAAGCTTGATACTGTTTTGAGTGATAATTAGTCTCGATTTATTTGAGCTCTTTGTTACTTAGATTAATATATCCTATCACCGAGTCATGGTTTCCATGATTTGAAAAGAGAGTTTAGAACGCTTCAAAGGTAGATTGTTTTTATTCATTTATGATAAGACTGTTTGAGCGGTAAATTGTAGAAATTAAGTATAATAGATCTTTCTTAGGTCGCAATTAGAAATAGTTTTGTTTGAATAATAGTTAGAAGTGTTTGAATAATGATTGGTAGTGTGAAGTAGTTATTGATATTATGAATCATTTGATATGCACAGTAATTTGAATATCTCAAGCAGTAACTTATAATTCTTATAAACAGTGATTTACATTGTTTGTGCTATAGTTTTCAAGAAGTTTGCAAATAAGTTTGTTTGTTCGATTTAACTTTGAGTGAGTTCTTGAGTTAGATAGGTCATGGTTAAAGTAGAATAGTATTTGGAGTTTTGAATAGAACATAGATTAAAAATAGAATAATGATTCGAGTCTTGAATGAGACAGATTGGATTACAGTAAACTAGGTTTCTTCATTATGTACTTCATGATGATTTATGCTAGATGATCTGATCTTTCGTTACCTAAGCTTGTTCCTCGAAGTTTACGAGTCCTAGATTGATAATTTGATGTTGGAATTATAACACATATAATTTCCCTAATGGCTACCCATTGTCAGCACTTTTGTTTCTACTTGTTGCTAAAGGGCTTAGCCTTATGATCAAGGATGTGGCTAGATGAATAGATTTTTAGGGTGTGGTCATTGCCCAGATGATGTTGATCACTCACTTGTTATTTGTTGATGACATTATTATATTTTAGAATGGCTCGGGCCGAGATGTGGTAAAATTGGATGAGATCCTGGGTTTGTTTGGTTCTGTGATAGGTATGGGGATCAAGGATAGGAAGTCCTCAATCATTGTTCATAATTTGGAATTGCAAGAAATCGGTCATATTCATTCTATTTCCCTTTTGAAATTTTGGAGCTAGATTTTGGTCTTAAATATTTGGGTTTCCATTTAAAAGCGAATTGTTATTTTAAAGTGGACTGATAGTGGTTATTGGACAAGCTGGAGAAAAGGCTCTCATGTTGGTGCTTTCAGTGGTTATCCTGTGCGGGTAGATTAGTGATGGTAAAATCTATGCTTTAAATTCTTATGGGAAGGTTAAAGGAATAGTTTGTTTTCCCTTGGGCTCGATGGAGCAGATTAGTTGTCTCAAAACTTCTTCAAGGTTGGGGTCTCAAAAACATTTTCCTTGTCTCAAAGGCTCTTACTGCTAAGTGTGTTTGGTGGCTTCTATCCAGTTAGAGTTTCATGGACGGAGGTGATTTTTCAAAAGTACATTGTGATAGTTAGGGTTGTCGACTACCAACCCTAGAAAATCCTCTTAGTGCCTCACAAGCTTCAAGATGATTCAAGGAGAAGATCCTCTACAAGAAAACCTCTAATGGGTTTGATAAGGGACCTACAAGGAAGAAAAGGAAGAGGGAGTACCGTCAACACTAGAGAAGCATTACCACACATACATCAATCCAAAATAAAATACCACAAAGATACATAAAAACTACCTACTCTCCAAATTGATTCATCCTAAACCATTGATCTGAGAACATCCATAAATTTGCAAAGCATCCACAAGACATTCCAAGAGAGTGTTCTATCTAGCTATCCATAGTAATATTCATAAAGCAAACAATAGTTTTCATCGACAATTTCTAGAAAGGAATCACTATGACAGGGGTTTCCCTTTTTGTGGAGAAGGGATTTGACATCTCTCTTAATATAGAAATAATATCCCCTAATACTTAGCCTAAAAAAATAATATGTCTAACTTTCAATCTTAAGGCTCTTCTTTTGCAATCAACCAAGTAGCTAGGACATTATAAATTCTTCAAGTAATTGATATATCCAACACCACTAACCATTTTCCAACTCATTCATTACAACATTCACTTGTTCATTTTCATTTAGCCCCAAAGTTTTCTTATTTCCTTTAGTTAACATCTTAGCTAAACCTTTCCCTTTTATGACCCTGGTTGGTTTAATTTCTAAGCCATACTTGTAAATATTTGATACCTACTTGCCATTAACCCCAAGATAATATGTTATGTCAAAGTGTTTATTGTGATTTTGTTGTACTTTACACAAATTCTAAATTATTTCAATGATTAAACTAGTGCATAGCCCTGGTTCTCAATAATGGTGTAATTTAACATGGCATTTTAATATTCTTGCTTGTGAAAGCAATGAGTTGTTCATTATTATCCTTATTCTTTTGCAAAACCACACCAACAATAGCATCTTCAAACAAAATGAGCAAAATGATAAAGTATCAAGAATAATATGGGCTATTAGGGACCAATGTCGATGTGGTGGATTATTTAATGTCTTTAAATGATTTTCTAATACCATCATCCCAATTGAACGCAACATATTTCTTTAATAGATCATTAAGCAAGTTTTGGAATGAAACTTCTTATAGAGTTGATTTTACCAAAGAATGCCTGCAAAGGTTTTGTATCATTTGGGAAGGGGATCTTTGTAATGGACCCAATTCTTGTTGGATCTATATAAATACCATCTTTAGACACTATTATCTCACAAATTTTCTTGGTCCACACAAAAAAAAAAAAATTGTATCTAATGAGAGTTCATGATTTCTACAATCCTCAAATATTTTCCTTAAAATGATGCACATGCTCATTCCTCTCTTTAGACACAATTTTCAAGTCATCTTCATAAATTTTGATTATTTTTATAACCAAATCTCTTGAAGAGAAATCCATTTCCCTTTGAAAAGTTGACCCAACATTTAAAATATCGAAGGACATTCTCAAATACATGTAAGTTCGGCACGGATTGGTAAACTAAATCTCAGGACAATAAATATTCTTTAAACAAAACTTGATTACATCCTTGAAACCATCCAACATGGAAAGCATTCCAACCCTAGTAACACTCTATAGCAAACTTTCCATATTAGGCAAGGGGTAGTTGTCTTTAAAAGTATTTTGATTATGGTTTCTAAAGTCGCCACAATCAAATCTCACTCATCTTCTTCTAAACTACAACCAGGTTGGAACCTAAGTGGATTGTCTAAGAATATTATCTTCACGTCAAGCATACTTTGTAGCCCCTTGTGAAACAACGGATCTTACTTAGGGTTGATATTTCTTTTTTTTGTTAGCGAAGTTTCACCCCTTCTTTTAACAAAATGGTATGTTGAATTATGTCTCCTTTACAAGCCTTTAAGTCATTTTATGACCAAGCAAATACATCTTTTTACTCACATATCATATTTTCAATATCTCTTCTTTCATCATGAGAAGTATTCTTTCCTATTTTGATCATTCTAAAACTTGATGTTGAACCAAGGTTGATCTCAAAAGCCTCTTCATATTTGTCAATGACCTTTTCTCCTTTGTACATATCATGTTTGTAAAATATTCTTTCTAAGGGAACTACTACTTTATGAATTGAATTGTTTGGCAAGTATTCAATCTCCAAATCTTGAATTTCCTTTTCTCCTTTCCTATTCCTTTCATTTTTTGATAATTCCTTGAAATTGTTAGAAAGTAGATGATTTGGGCATCACCACTATAATCCTATGAATGCTCAATGTTGTTTGGAATATGTAGTCTAAATATGACTTCCATTTTACACTCACTATGATCCATATCTCCACATGGTCACAGAGTAGATGTTGTTGCTATTAATGCATCAGCGACATCATTCCATTCTCTTCAAATTGCTTCAAATGTAAAAGCATTAGATAGTTCAATAGTGTCTAAAACTACATTTATATATCTTTTCATTCTTTCATTCTTCACAACAAACACCTTCTTTACTTGTGAAACAATAAGGTCATAATCTATAGTTACTTTTAAACATGTAGTCTTCATGTCCAAGGCCAATTCCAATCCTTAACTCAAGGCTTCATATTTAACAATTATTAGTACAATCAAGCCCAAGTCTATATGAGAAAAGCATGACAATGGTTATAGAAGACATGAAAACAATCCCATTCCTAATTCTTTTCCTATATCGAGCATCATCAAAATACATGGTACAAGTACCATAACGACCCTCTCTCCTCTAGGGAACTATTGAATTCACAAAGACATGGAAGTTTCCAAATTCTGCATTATACACATAAACTCATTCATGGGACCGTTAAAATATTCAACCTAGTATTTCATACCCAGTTACCTATAAAGAGTGAATAAATTTCCTTCACAAGTTGGAATGGTTGCATAAGATAGGTCCATTTGAATGTTACCTCCCAAATTTGTGACCCACTTTATAGACAATACCATCACCCAAGCATCAGACACATATATGACCACAACATCCATCAAAAGGGATATATCTAGATATGTAGCTAGACTAACCTTCAAATCCTTAATGATACCACCAACCTGGATTGTTCTTGAATCTATTTTGCATACATTCTTGTAAGGACTTTTGGTTTTCAAACCCAATTAATTCATGATCTTTAAAGACTTCACATTGGTGGAATCCCTAAAATCTAACGTACAACCATGGAGAAGGAGGTTGTTCATAACCAAGATTATGGGAAAAGGTGCATTCCATCCATTCTTCCTATGATAATTCATGGCCTGCAATGCCACAAGAGGATCCTCAATTATTTTCTCAGTTTTAATAACTTCTTCACTTTATCCATTTTGAAAGGAATTTTAATTAACTCAGAAAGGAGAACATGTATTGTAACTTCAGCCAAACATGTCACATCACCATTTAAGTGCATGTCATCATTCATATTCAATGTTGATGGAGGTATTGGATTAATATTCAAAGGCAAAGAAAATTTAGTCCAATTCTTCTTGATGGCTCAAAAGAACCAAGTTTGGAAACCTTTGGTTCCTTTTCTCCTCTTGTATACTAAATATATTTCTCTCTTTTTGGTTTGTTCTTAAACTCTTCATCCATAAAATTCAAAATTTCCAACCTTCCTAACCAAGTTGCATCAAAACTTTTCTATTTGATTTGCTTCATTTTCTGATCAATGACCATATAAGTCTTCTTAGGTATAGCACATATATGATCCAAGTCTTCAACAAATTTCATATTCTTAAGGCCACTATAATCTTCTAATTCCTCATAATCTCAAGTTCAAGGGCATTCCCATTCTCTATGTGACTCATTACAAGGAAAGAACCAATATATTTCTTCTTGATTAATCATATCACAAGGGGAAAGGGAGTTGGGTAGTCTTTATTCAATAGGAAATTTGTTTCTATTCCACCCATAATTTCCTCTAGATTGACAATTGTTGTTATATGAAGGTTCAAGAAGAAAATTCTATTGTTGACCCCTTTCCCTTTCCAAAATAGTTATGTTATTTAGAAGAGTGTGTCGTATTGTCAACGGTTTAAGCTAGAGTGTTATAGAGTGTGGAAAAGAGTGACATTGTTCTTAGACATAGGCTTAGTATTTGCCTTGCATTAGGTGTACTAAAAGGATTTACCTTGGAGGCCAACATATTTCTTCAATTTTACTGACCCATTCTTGAGCTTCCTCCAAGGTGTTTGGGAATTTATCTCTCAACATAAAACCAAATTGTCCATGAAATGCATTGGTATATTGTAAAAGGATGGAACCATCTCTTCACTTAAGATCACAAGGAGTTTGTTTTATCAAGTTGATAAATCTATCATTAAACTCACTTACAATTTCATTATCCCTCTTCTTAATCTCATGGAGTTGGTTAACATCATCTTCCATATTTTCTAATGACCTGTATTTTCATAAAGGCATCATGAAAGGTTTGCCAAGTTTCAATGTTATTTATGGGTGAGCTATCATACCAAGATCTAGCATTTTCTTCCAAGGATATTAAAAAGAGCCTCATAACAACATCCTCATGTTTGTTCGGGATCTCATGCACACTAGTGGTGGCAGAAAAAACATGTTATGTTGCATTTAGCTATGATGACATTACTAGTTGAAAACTTAGGTAATCACTTATCAAACTTGTTAGGCATTCTATGAGGGTACCCTTCAATCCTGGACATAGCCAAGGCCTTGTTGGAATTTGCAACCCACAGTTAATTGGACATTATGAATACTCTTAACATATTAATGAACTTCTCCTATAGAATTTCAAGGTTCTATTTTGAAGCTTTAAAGTTCATTTGGATTCTCCTTCTATATATGTTTTACAAGATCAATGTCCACAAAAAAGTCTTTGGTTGGAACTTCTTATAGATTATCTAACACTTGAGTTTAATTCCTATGGAGTTGCCAAAAGAGTTACTTAGCTAAAGATTTGGTTTCAAATCATCAAAATGGTTGAAGCATATGATTTGGATAACCAAGGAAAATGACTTGTTTCCTCTATGAAACAATGCCAAAATGACATCTATTAATCTTGCACCCAAGTGAAAATTCCTCATGAATGTGTAAGATGAGTGTAACACAAAAGTGTTGCCACTATCACCTAAACAACTACTTCCCTCTTCTCAATCAAGGACAAGTCCAACAGAAGGGAGACTTCCTTGGTAGAACTGAGGGTTTCAAAGGAAACACAAGACAAGTCTAGGGTCAACATGTTACTACCCAAATTACCACCAATTTATTACAATATGTGAGTTACAATAGATGTTAACAACAATTTTGCAGTTACCAATTCTTTCAATGGCTAGCAATTATGGAGGAGCACCTTGTTTACTATGGCGATAACAACATTTTGTGTATCTCTCATGATTTTTTGTACACATGAATACTAATAGAGATTTGGAATTGTTCCAAGGATATTAATGTAGTAGTAAGGGAAGAGGCAGTGATCCTTTCTTTAGATAAGAACAACACAAGAGACGAGAGCTACTGGGGGGAATCTATGGTAGTAAAGATGGACTTATGATGTTTTTATTTTTCCTTGAAGACAAAAACGAAAGATGGTTTTGGTTTTGATAAAGGATTTACTTCAAACTCTATTGCCTTACATGGTAATGTATTTCATTCTTTGTGGAAATTGATACTGGTTGGAAGAAATTTTTGGTTTAGAGTCTAAGTTTCCATATCCTAATCAAGGGCTATATATGTTTTGAGTTCAAGTATCTAAAGGATATGGAGGTTATTCTCGCTCAGGCGTGGATTTGACACCTTTCTAGTCTAGTTTTGAAGCAGTAGCACCCAAAATTTGATCCTTGAATAGAACCTTTCATAATCCAACATATATGAATGTTGTTACTTGGGATACCTTTAGAGATCTGGTTAGGCCTAGTGTTGCAATTAATTGCAAACACCTTAGTGAATTTCATTATGTTGGATAAGTAGAGTTTAAATCAAGATTATAAATGGGTTGTAAAGGTGTTTTTAGACTTGGACTTGAGAAACAGGGTATTGCTAAAACTAGATGTTAATTAGATACTCAACTCTTTTTCTTAGGCACTAGACTATTGGTAGGTGTCCTTCAAATGTTCTATCTGTCAAGGGGTAGGGAATTTGTGACTAGACTATATAGTTTTTATTAGCTTATCCAAGGTAAGGAAAGCATAGCTACATAAAAGGGATTATCCTTTCCCTAGTGAGGTGGCCAAAGTTTGAATTTGCAAGTTCATAAGAGTGTGATTTGGTAGTACAAGGGCATTTAGACTCGAAGGAACCCTAGTAATCAATGAACTCATGATAAGGATAGAGAGATGCAATTGAAAGGGACTTCAATGGAGAAGGTTCAAGGTACGTCATATTTTTATCCTTCTCTTTTCATGGAGATTCGTTCTAATTCTTTATCAAAAGCCTCTAGCTTTGACCCTAGCTAGAAGGATTTTGTGTTACCTATAGTGAGTTTAAATGAGGGAATCCTAAATATTGTTTGAGACTTGGAGGGGGTCAAACCCTCTATATCTATTTATTCAAAATAATCTAGAAGGAACCATCCTTGCCTTTAAACCCAATTGAGTCTCCTTCTCCATGATACCAATTGCATTCCCATAAACCCTTAGATTTAGAGAACCAAGGAGTAGTTGAAGGGGGATTAGCTCCCTTCGTTGAGCTACCTTTCTAGTTAGGGCACAAGTATAACATTTTAAAATCCAAAAATAAGGCTTCAAAGGAGGTATTTTAAGGGAAACAATTGCACATAATTAGGGCACTTAGAGCAGATAATCCCTCTAAAGTGGTTCCCTCGTGATTATTATGTATATTAACATGAGAGAGGTAGGGTGTTCCCACAAGAGGAAAGGCATCAGTAAGGTTTTTTTTTTTTGGTTTTTTGTTTTTTGTTTTTTTAATCCTATTGTAACACTTTTACAACAGAAAATGGCACTTGGGTCCGAAGTAATTGAAACATTGGTGGCACTTCTGCCTAATTTGAGCTATTACACTTTAGACATCGTTGGCATCTCTAAGGGGCTTCTAACGACTTGTAATCCTTCTTTGTAACCTTAAACATTAGTTTTTTGTTATTGAGATTGGGATGGAGGGGGAGTCAAAAGACTAGGGAAATGTGTTCAAAATAATTATTCTACATGGACCTTATATGGATTCCAGGACCTTTTGTGACTTGCTAAAAGGGTGTGGGGTTATGAGGGAGGATGATGTTATGCTTAGTGGTGACCTAAACTTGACTCTATCCCGAAGAGAGGTTTGGGGAGAATCAACAAGGCAATATCCAATAGCTTAGTATTTTTTCGTTTGTTTGAAGAACTTAAACCTTTAACATTAAACTCATTCAAGTGGCTCTAACTTGGAGGAATGGGAGGACTGAATCTTCAACCCATATTTTGTAGTCTAAAAGTGTCTAGACAAATTTATGATGGAAAAATGTTTAGTGGAGGTCTTTGTTTGGTGTAGTAAGCTCATTTGACCTTTTCCCAATTCTTCTTCAACCAAATACGGATGATGAGAAACCCCCAAATCATTTCAAATATAATCATGCAAGGTTGGATGAGGATGACTTCAGGAGGATCATCTATGATATTCAAATATTTGTAATCCATAAATAGGTGATTATATTGTGTCATAATTTCTTTCAAATATAAATAAGTTAAAAAGTTGGTTTCAAATTGGGACAAGAAGAAAGGACCACTAATTAAGTCGGTCTACTCAAGTTGGAAGAGAATATTGCTAAGATCTACTCTCAAAATCTAGTCGGGTTATTTCCTCATGACAAACAAGAAGAGTTAAGAGCTTTGGAAGAATAGAAATGAACATTTTCTAGCCATATAAGAAACCACATTAAGGAGTCAGGTCATTTGGCTTAAGGACGAGGATATTACCACAAAGTTTTTCTGCAATTTCGTTGCTCATAGGAAAGTGGTCAAGGATCTTTGGGATTTAGATGCACCAGGTGGCAATAGAATTAGCTATTTCTAGGAGATGACAATTGTGAGGAAGTCTCAATTTGAAACCCTTTTCATAGAACCAAAGGAGTCACATATTGTTTAGTAGAGGAGGGTTATTAGATTTTCTCCTAGGATTTTTAATCAAGAGAATAACTTAAAACTAGAATCCATGGTCTTAAAGGAAGAGTTAAAGGAGCTACTAACATGTTTTAAAAGGTAAACAGTCTAGGTCTGAATGGATGGATAATAGAGTTTTATATTGGATTCTATGATATATTGGAAGATAAGATTTTAAGGGTGGTGGAGGAATTGAAAACCACTAGTAGTCTCAAACACTATCAATGCAACCTTAATTACTTTGATTCTCTAGAGATTAGAACCAAAACCTTTTGGGGATTTATGACCTATTTTTGTTTTTAATCTCATCTACAAAGTGATAACCAAAATTATTGCTAATAGGATTAAAGGGAATCTATCAAAATTTATCTTAGAGGATGAGTTTGGTTTCTTTTTAATAGACAAATTTTGGATTTAGTCGGTCTTGCATAGGAGGATTTGCATTCCATTAAGAAAAAAAAGTTACCAATAATAAGGAAGATCAATTTGGTGAAGGCTCGTGATAAAGTTAACTGGACTTTCCTCATGTTGGTTTTTCTCCAAATAGCCTTGCGTTTACAAGTAGTTAATTAGATCTTGGGATGTGTGTTTTCAACATATTTACTATGCTTATTGATGGTGCTCCTTCAGATATTTTTAAACCCACAATGGGATTGAGGCAAGGCTACCCCTTGGTCCCCTTTCTATTCCTTTTAGTAGTCGAAAGATTGAGTAAATTGATTGATTCTACAAGGCATGACGGTAAACTAAAGGTATACATGTAGTAGAGGTAATGAAGCTAACTCGCTTATTGTTGTAGACGACTTTATTTTATTTGGGGATGGCACATCTTAGGAACAAAGGGATTTCAAGCATATTTTAGAGACATTCTTCCTGGTGACTAGAATGGAAACGTGTTAAGCCCTATATAAGCCCCATGTTAGCCCCAAAACCCCTTATTAAACCCTATATATTGAGTGATTACATTTATATTGTTATATTATTCTGTAGGTTAGTACCTTTCATGGTAACATTTTATTATAATTGTACCCTTGGTCTCCTATATATGTATATACATACACTAAGGAGACCTAGTCTTAAGATAATCAAATAGTGCCTTGTGTGTTGTATTCATTGTAAAAGGAGGATTCCCCCTCAAAGAGGATTGTAATTATCTGTTTCTTATCATTTTTAAGGTGCAAGGTTCATAACAAAACAAATGATGATAAATCTTTAATTCTAATTAACAAGCTTTCACCTAGAGTGAAAGCACAAATTTTCCATCAATTTTCCTTTCACACTAAGCCATTAAATAATGGTTTGAATTATGTGTTATTTTTTAAACAAAATTATTATAAAATGGTAGAGTGGATGTGGCTTTATAGGAAAATCAAAGCTACGATTACTTGTTAGTGTTATAGGTGGCTTAGTACTAAAGAGAATTGTTGTTTATTGGTTGTGCCAAAAATTGTTTTGGAAAATATAAGGAGAATATGTTTTAGTTACCTTTGGATGGCAAAAAAAAATAGAAAGTGGGTATTCCTCTTGTTAGCTAGAAGACATTAGAAAAGTTGAAAAAAGGGGAGGGTTCGCATTTAAATTATATTCACTTGTTCAATAAGGCAATGACAATGAAAATTTTATGGAGACTCTTATTCAATGAAGACCTATGGTGCAAGACTATGAAGTGGCAATGCCTTAAGGACAATATTATTGAACAACAGATTGTGTTAGAGCCTTTTTTTTCAAACCAAAAAGAGTTTGTATTATATAATTTTGCGCCTGGTTCACAACAAACACATTAGGCATTACAAATCTAATTCATCAAATATTTCCAATTATTTTCTCCTTTTCAATAGGAATACATGATTTTCCTAAGGAGAATATACATGAGAAACAAAAAGAGGGGTTTTGTAGGTGAATACATTACAAAAATGCTCCAACAAAACACAAAATTTACAACACATAACGTTACTAGGGAATTTTTCTAATAGACTTCATCCACCATTAGGGAATTATAGCAGGCCTGATTTGTCTATTAATGTTTAATTCATTTATCTTCAATTTATACCCATCATTAACATACTTTTCTGCTTCTGTATTGAAGTCTCTTAGAACATGAAAATGTGCTTTGGATGGGATATCTTTCGCAATTTTCCTGATTCTTTTCATGATGTTTTTCCATAGATTTCTCCTTTGGGAGGGAGACTTTGAAAAAATGATGCAGGATTAGGATAGAATCTCCCATAATCGTAAATGTGTCCACCTGATGTTATTTGGCTAACAAAAGTCCTTGGTAGAGACCATATATCTATGCTTGATTATTGGTAATATGACCAAGAGCCCATGAGTACTTGAACACTTCTTCCTCCTCAGGGCCATAGGGTAACTCTCCCCCTCCTCCCACCCCTAGATTGTGTTAGAACCTAAACCTCTAGGAGAAGCTTCTAATATTTGGAGAGGGTTAGTTCAAACCTTCCCCATTATAAGAAGATGGGTGGCATAGGCCCAAGGGTTAGCTTAGTTGGTCAAAAATCGTGCCTTGCCATCGGGAGGTCACAGGGTCGAATCCACCCGAAGCCCTTGGGGTCAGGTCTTACAGTAGGCCGAGGGGCAATTTAGCCTAGCTATCGCCCAGATTTTTCCATGGACGTAGCGATCACTCACTGAACAGGGTGCTCGTGAACCACATGTCAAAAAAAAAAAAAAAAAAAAAAAAAAAAAAAAAAAAAAAAAAAGATGGGTGGCATGAAATATTGGTAGAGGGGGCTAAGTCATATTAGGTGAAGACCTATGGGTTGGTGTCACTAAAATTTTATGCTCTTTTAGGATCTGAAAACCTTCCTTTAGGCTAAAGGTTTTACAACATTGGTAGATGTAGGTGTGAAAGAAGCACATGATAGATGGATTTAGAACTGGATCTTTGCTAAGGATTTAAGTTTGCATGGAGACTTACTAGAAAAATGGAAAAGCTAACCCATTTCGAGGAAGAAGGCCCTTCACACAAACATCGCCTCTCAGACACAAAGGTTCTTGCTGAGTTGGTAGATTGGGTACCAAACACGCTCATGGAAAATTTAATAAGTACCTACAAAAAAATTGACCTCTAAAGGCATATGAAGTTCCTCCTGGGCATAATTCTCTTAGATTGACATGAACATCAGATATACATCTTCCATTAGCTTGAGCATCTATACCGACATATGAAGGACCTAAACTGATGGATGGAGTGCATAGAACAACATCTCGAAATACCTCCCTCAATAGGGGGCACTGCCAAAGACAATAAAGATCCCATCTAAGTCACTGCTGCAAACTCTAATCAATTAGGTTCACTACTCTATATTGTATGTTAAACTTTGATCATCTTATCACTCAGTTATGTCGTATCTCTCTCAGGGCTCGAACGTGAGAGACTGACTCAAAACTTTGTAGTACTATTTTATAATCCCAATTTCAAAAGAAATACAAATTATCACGCAAACAATTTTAAACAATGATTTGATTTTTTTAAATAATCATAATGTATTTACTTATATTTTATAAATAATATTCAATAAAAAAATATTTTTATAATCAATTCACATCAAAATTATAGATAAAGATTCCAGATTTCCAACAATTGTATGTGAAATGTGGAAATCCGTAATATTTTTTTTGTCGGTCCAAAAACATGCATTATATTATCCTAGCATAAGTGTTGACAAAATACATCACCACTGCAATAAAATACAGTGTCACAGGCTTAATAACTAGCACAAGCCTTGCTCTAAACAGTAAGAAGCTGAAGAGAAGCCAAGACAGTCGGTGTCTTTGGTTATTGCCGGCACAAAAAGAGAAAAAATACATATCTCAAAAATACACATTAAGGAGGGGGGTTGGGAGGAAACGCAGGAGGTGCAACAAAGAAAGCAACACATTCATGCATATGATAATCTCCGTGTTCCACCCGAGTCTCCAGGGCACAAAGATGGTCATTTGTGCATTGGATTTGATGCTTGAGACCTTCTACAGAGTCCAGGGTCGCATTGTACATATACTGGAGGTCATTGATATAAGCAACCAATTAATTTTTGTCATCGTACCTCTGCTCCCTCAGTGTATCAATGTTGAGCTGGATGTTATTCAGTTGGGCCGCGATCGACTGTAAGGTGAGCAGAGCTTCTACGTGGCTCAAGGAATGACCTGGGGACATTGCCATGTCCGCATTAGAGTGGTGACTCTCAGTCAACTCAGAGTCCGAGCTAGGTTCTCCATCCTGTTGGCGTTCATCCATACGTGGGCCGACACCCCCCTATGGGCACGCCCTCGCTGTCGAGGCATACAACCAACACCACCACCACCGGACGCACCTCCACGGAAGCGTGCTACCTGCCCTGAGAAACACACCACGAAATTCTGAATTGACTATACTGAAATAAAACTCCACTTACTATACCAGAGACGAAGAGCCCAAAGTCCCAAACACTAGCACCATAACCACAACTTGTAAAGAAGTAGGAAGGCACACCATAGGTCCCAGGGTCCCACAACACGAACCGCCCCAGAGATGGCACCTAAAGTCACTCTCCCCAGCAAATTAACTCTCTAGTGAAGCTTCCTCGAACCAGAGATAGAGCCAGGCTAAGGAAAACTTTGTGTCTGCTCCCAACCCACGCGTTCCAGTCCTCGAACCAAATAATCCTTCACACCAGAGTTAGAACTCTTCCCCCGGATCCCATGGCCATGCTTCATGCAGGTGCCAATTCTCCTCCCAACCGCATTTGACGTTCTCGTCCTGCTCTGCTGCCCCAAGCCACAGTCTGAGCCAGGATGCAAACAAACCACACCTCTTCCTCTCTCGTCACTCTCTCCTCATCACCCAACGCTTGCAAATGACCACCTGCATGTCCTTATGCAATATTAAACACTACTCGCGAGGAGCGAGGTATAGGTTCCGACGACCCTTCATTGCATTCGTGTGGTGCGTGAGGCCCCTCTAACTCCACGACCCGATGCACCACCCACTAACCCTAATATGATCACCCCATAAGGGAGTGAAAATCTAGAATCTTTATCTACAATAAAACACCACAATTATAATAAATTTAATATTATATATATATATATAATATAAATAATATAATATATGCTAAAAATAGTTAAAGGAATATAATTGTCTTTTTTAAATAAAGAACAATAATTAAGAATGAAATTTGAAATATATTTTATTTTTAATTAATTGATAGCTAAGTATCATTGGTACTATTGAAATATACAAACGTTAGTGGAATGTAAATACATACGTCACACGCATATAGTTCAATGTTCATTATATAATAGCAATAAAGAGGCTACTCGTGGGATCACCGAAAATCCATGAAATGTTAAAAATAAATAAATTGAGATTTATAAATAGAGCTGTGCATCAAGGATGTTTTTTCTCGAATTGAGAGTGCCATGTGGTATTACGACCTTTTCATCATCAAATACAAGTTCTCGGTCAACACGATGCATAGTCTTCATTTCCATCCCATTGGTATCTCATTTAGCTACTCAAGGATGTTTTTTCTCGAATTGAGAGTGCCATCTGGTATTACGACTTTTTCATCATCAAATAGAAGTTCTCGGTCAACACGATGCATAGTCTTCATTTCCATCGCATTGTTATCTCATTTAGCTACACGTAAGTTGTTCGAAGGAATTTTTATTTAATTAAATTATTTAATATTTTTGGATTTTTAGTAATAAATATTATATAATTTTTATTAAATGGTTTTATGTACATATAAATGGATTAAATTTTATTATGTTCAGTTTTAGTTTAAAGAGGTTGGATTAAATGGATTAAATTTTATTATGTTCAGTTTTAGTTTAAAGAGGTTGGATTTAATGGTAGAAGAAGTTTTAATTTAAAGAGGTTGGATCTAATGGTAGAAGGTGAGAGGTTTTTACCATCAGGCAAGGTTCAATTTTTATGAGGGCTTTCTTAGACTTATGGGGCATGGGGTACCTTGAGGTAGTCGTGACAGGTGTGGTTGTACCTAGCGAGACTATATTAAACGGTTTTGTAACTCGTGCACGCATAAGTGGATCAAAGCCCACCCTCATGTCCTCCTTGTATAAAGCCCAAAAGGGTTGGATTCAGTGATGGAAAGCGACGAGCTTTTCACCATTAGGTAAGGTTCAATTCCCATGAGGGCTTCCTTGGAGCCATGGGAACACCTTGAGGTAGTGGTTGAACGTGTATTTGTGCCTAGGGAGACCATATTAAATGGGTTCGTGCCATGTGCATACATAAGTGGATCAAAGCCTACCTCCATGTAGTTCTTTGTGAAGTAGAAGGATCTTAGCTCTAGTAGTTCGATGAACATTTAGTTTCCCTAGTTGTGTGGGTTCAAGCTTTCAAAGACATGTTATAACTAGCTCGTTTGTAACATTTATAAAATAGTTGTATCTGGTGGAGCCATAGGGGCAGCTTGAGGTAGTGGTTGAATGTGTGTTTGCACCCAAAGAGACCGACATGTGCACACATAAGTGGATCAAAAGCCCACCTCCATGTAGTCCTTTTTGAAGTTAAAGGATCTTTAGTTTGAGCATTTTGGTGAGCATTTAGTTTCCCCAATTGCATGGGTTAAAGTCTTCTGAGACATGTTGTAACTAGACTATTTGTGGCATTTTATTTTTATTTTTGTTTTTACCATGGTAAATCAATAACTTGTTGGAGTAATCTGGGTGTGGTCCAAGATCAAACCTAACGATTATCACTATAATAGAAAGAATATATCGAATAACTCGTAAGCCATATATGCCATGAATGTATGACTTAACAAGGGTGGGGGAGCCTACTCCTTGAGCCTTATCACAATGGACCAAAGATGTTTCCCTGTGGGATTTCAAATGAGGTGGACGGGATAACATCCCATTGTGCAATTGTTGTTTGGGAGGAGGTCTCAAAAGCCCGTAAGATCAATCATGAGGTGGAGAGATCATCTATTGCATCATGCCTAGCTAATTGGAGTTTCAGAAAAAAAGAAGCAAGGGTGATCCTGCTATACATTTTTTGGGGCATTTGGTGTTGCGGGAATGAGTATATTTTTGAGATTCTGCTCCCTAATGTGTGATCTACGAGTTTGAAAATTATGGTGTATTTTCAAGAGATTGGTCCTTGGAGGCCTAAGGTTCATAGCCGTCGATATTAGAAATATGAAGAGAGTGAGAGATTGCTTTCACAACACAAATTAAACCACTATTTTATTGATCACATAAAAAAATTACATATATAAAACTTAGATCATTGACTTCGAAAAATTATGGCTCATACATGACACAACTCCATCTCATAATTTAGGAATCAAAAACTTCTAGATTGACTCCTCGTAACTCATAATGGCAACTATACATGACATGGAAGCATTACTTCCAACACACTCCCTTAATGCTTACATGGAAAACATTGAAAATACATATTACAATAATAAATGAATCTTTGTCATCTTTGTTGGATATGGACATCAATAACATTCATATCCACTCTGAAATCTCATAGTTTCCGCTTTTTTCTTCACCACACTTTCAAGCTTCCCACTTGATTCATTTAAGACATAATCGCTTTAGACCATCGTTGACGTGCTTTGCAAAATTGATGCTTCTCAACCTCTTAGAGCACAACGGGTCAATCTCGATATTGAACCATCCTATGGAACTGCCACTATCTATGAATCCACGACCCTCAGTAGCCTTCACTAGTTATCTAGGATAATATTCTGGATACATAATGTCTTCAATAGACAATTCTACAACTTGAACTTGTATAAATAACTTGTATTGACGCTCTCGGAGCATGACAAGTCACAGCAGCTTGACCTTATTAAGAACTACTTGTGACTAATGCTCCCGGAGCACGATAGGTCACATGACTCTGGGTGATCACTTGTCTAAGGATAAACTCTACCTAATTTGAGCAACTTCAACTTGTAGAAATTTTAGCCACACAGGTTAACATATATATGGAGAATATAATTCGGGTGGAGGGGGAATTAAACCCATTAGCTTCCACTTGAAGTATTATCATTTGAATAAACAATTATTTTAACAGAAATTAGTAGATTGTATATTAAATTCACGCTTGTTTGTGACATGTACCCAGGAAATAACTTACATGAATTCCTCTAATAACTCAATTCCTCGAGAATTTGAGATTGACCATGTAGATTCAATCCAAATCCTCAATCGAAAACTCCACAATACAATTTTTTTTTCCCATTACGACTAAAGATTTCCAAAATACCCCTAAGATCCAAATACATTTGCATCTGATTATTATCTAATTGTCATTTTAACTTTGATTGGCTTTTCGTTCTCCTTGGCCAAATATTTTTCACCTTTTTTCCAATTTGGATCCATCCCGAATTATCTAATGACTCATCTAAGGATAAACTCTACTAGCAACATCTTCCTTTTGGCTCCTTAATGGGTCTTCCTCGTCTGCCTAATCAACCTAGGAAGTAACTTGTTCAGTCTTATTTTATGATGAAACACGAGAGGAGGCATTGTTCTTAGGACTCTATTGAGCAAGTTCTTCTTTTGATGTTGGGTTTGGTGGATTGTTTATGACTTTCGCTTCTTCTTGCCCATCTTTTGCTGATTTCTTATCCTCTACCTTATCCCAAGGTTCTTCTTCCTTGGAAACTATAGAATTTTATCTTTGGGTGTCATCGCACCATTTGTGCCTCTCGCTATTTTTCGACGTTGTTTGTGTATTGGCTATTTTCATGGATCTAGGGCAATTTTTAACTCTGTTCCCTGTTTCATAACACACCTGACACCGAAAGGAAATATTCTCGTAATCGAGCTTTTGAACCCTTAAGTAATTTGTGTTGGTCAAATTTAGCTATACTAAAAAACCCTTACTGAAATCCATCTCCACATAGATATGAGCATATGTGGGGTGGAGATAATCTTTTGTTTCTAGGCTTCAACAATGGAAGACTCCAATTGCATCCCCAAGTGCCTTAAGTGAAGAGTGATTTCAGAGATGTAGGGCAAATTTGGAACTCTGACCCAAACACGGGCATAAGAAATTGAAGTTTTAAGAGGATCGAAGGAAGGGGACCATAGCTGCATAAAAATCCCCACGTTTCCCCAAGACTAGGGACCATTATTGAAAATAACATTCCTATCTTTTAACTTATCGAAAATCAACACAAAAAAACTATGGGCCAGAAGATAAATATTAAGTTCATAAGAGAGAAGGGTTTCCAATTCTCTAAGATTGACTAATGAAGGTCAACTGGATGAGCCCAAAGACCATTGAATTTGCAAAGTAAGCCTTTTTACATGAAGCAAAAAGCATCACTAATAGCTTCTGCCCCTAACATGATTGTGATTGCAAAAGCTTCATGGGCCACTTGTCAAACGGGAGGAAGAGAACTGGATCCAAAGATAACCACATCTTTAAAATAGAGAGAACCTTTGCTCATAGCAAAGGAAGCTTTCACACAACCTACTACCATGGGAGTCGGAGCAAATGACGATGTTGAAGAGGGATATCCAAGTATGGAGTCAGAAATGAGCAGAGGAGATGATCTTGTAAGAAAAGAGAGCATCGCCATAAACAAGGGCCCATCTGAGAGGGAAAAGAGACAGGAGCAACTGCCTAGGGTCGAACCCCAATTGTTATAGGGGAGACGCCACAAAGCTGCATTTGCTTTGCCTTTTAGGGGGATGTAGATGTTGAGCATTTGACTAAACGAAATTTACATTATAATAAAGCTCTAATAATATTTTAGATTTTTTTTATAAATTTATCAATTTGTTTATTGCAAAATTTGTATGTTTTAATTTTTATACATTATAATATAACTATAATTCTTAACATTTTTACTAAATTTATATTAAAATTAAATTATTATTATTATTATTATTTGTGAGTTAAAGTTGTATTTCCTCAAAACAGTATGTAAGTAAGATATATTAGCCCATCACTCTGCTTAGTCATGACATTGTGTAGCGATCTCAATCTGCGAGTGGAAACCAAATATTTTTAACCACCTGCCTATTCAGTAATTTGTCCAAAATTGTAGCAATTTTAACACTCCTAACATAATTACATCATATATCCATTGAGTAATTTGTCCAAAATTGTAATATTTTTGATAGTCCTAACATAATTACATCATCTACTGTACTGTAAAACAAAAACAAAAAGTTGTAAACTATCATACTGAAAATTAAGATTTAGAGGAAGTGGTCGGGTTTGGGTCTTTAGTAGTGAATCTCAAAGGATCTAGAGGAGCAGGTTCACATTGAAGATGCTATCCGATATGGGCCAACCACACATCCATTTTTTCAAGACATACCCGCTGATTTTGTTGAATTCTTTTGACATCTTCCAGACTGATAAAAAAATTATATCTTTCCTCTTGTTTGTCTTTCAACGCCTTGCCAAGCAGGGTCTTTATCTGCCAATACAAAGATAGGGCCTAGAAGTATTGCTTCCTTCTTCCCCTGGTGTGTCTAGGGTCAAGAATCCATGTGAAGATCTCCTCAAGAATTTCAAAATAAGAAAAGGCTTGTCTATCTCTTGCTATAATGGTTTCTAGTTGACTAATCTCATTTCGAGTTTCAGGGGGCGTGGTCGAGTGATAATTATCAACAACTTCATGTGTTTGTTGCTGGCCTTAGTTAAGACCTTGGGGGCTGAGCCCCCTGCTCCTATACTCCTCATTCTTTGTTACTGAATATTTAGCAAAATGATGTTCCACCGACAGTCTGAACAAGGATGATTAGTGACAGAGGCCTTACAGTAACTACGCTGCACAACCTAGCTAAATGGTTGTTCAGGGGCACAATATCCCACAGGGCCTGGGGGATTTCACTTAATGTAGGGAGGAATCTTCTCGAAATACTAACCGAAGGTCTCGACATAGACGACACTTTGCGACATAGGGAGGCCAAAACACTCAAAATTAAAATAGTAGTGATACTAGGCAATCCAAACACCTACTCTTCTCACCCCACACCAAAAAATCAGAGAAGCAAGTGAGAGGGAAATTGATAGTGTTGAAAATAGAGTGAATAAGTACCTAGAGACTGTGTAGCACTTCAAATGCCGAAAAACACAAGCCAAAGGGAGGTTGGAGAGTTTGACGAGTTGACAGGCCGAATGATGCTCGAATAAGTATAACCAACGATAGTGTTAACACCACCTTCCTCTGTCACTGTCCAAAAACCATGCATCTTCCACTCCGACACAGTGCAGTCCACCTCACAGATGAGATGCATAGCCAAAATGATATAGTCCCCCCCCCTTTCGAAGTACCTCCTTGGAGATCGACGATTATGAAACGAATTAGCAGCGAAAGGATAATGTCAGACTCCTTGGCAAGCAAACTTTTCCCTAGTTGGTCCTCATGTGACGAAGGACTTGGCCTTTTCTTCTCTCCCTAGCACAACTAATGGACACACTAGCCTAAAATTTCCCTCTTGCGGTGCCCCATATTACGAGGCTATATTAAGGGTCGCATGCTTGTGCATGTGAGGGGGCAACCACACCACCCTCGATATTTAATGCGATTTCCTCCATGGGTGGTGGGCTTCCCCAAAAACAATTCTCCCTATAACACTCCGGGGAAAATTTTTTAAATTTATGTTTATATATATATTAATATATATATATAATATAATTTTTTAATCATATAAAAATTATCATTTAAAATGTTATATTTTAATATATAAAAGAAAGATAAAGTTTTATTTATTTAAATTTTACTAAATTATAAAATTCTTTCTTTTTCCTAAAGTAAAGATTTGTTTATCTATTTATTTTGGAAATTTTAACAGAAGATATTCGTTTTAAACCATAAAAACTTTTAAATTAAGAGTTTTATGAAAATAATATAAATTATAATCAGCATTTTTTTTAAAATTTTGGATAATATATATATCATATATTTTATTTTTTGAGTAATTTTTAATTAATAGACATCGTTTTTAAAACAAAAAAAACTTTTAAATTAAGAGTTTGATGAAAATAATATAATTATAATCCGCAATTTTTTTAAATTTCGGGAAAATATATATATATATATATAAAAAATTAAAAAATAATATATATATATTTTTTTGTTTGGTTTTTTTTCCCACCTAATCATGACAGTGACAACACGGACATGTAAAGTTAAGAGCAGTTCAATACTAAAATTAATACCGCAATACGGCACTTTCTGATTTAGCCGCTCTCGCCATAGAGGCGTGTGGGTGGAACATCTACCAGGATCGCTGAATCGCTGAGAGGAGTAGAAAAAAATGGAAGTAATGGAGCACAACAGCGCCGACTTCCTTCTCTCGACGCCCAGTGGCGGTAGCAGGCGACGATCATATGCACTGATTATCCTCAATTACGACGTCCCTCGCTTCACTGCAGTTCTCTGGGATCGAGGTGCGTAGTAAGGATAAATCTGTTATTTGGCAGACAAAAGAAATATGGGAATTATTCGGTGTTTTGACTGTGATGTTGTGATGCAGCGCAGTTACGGTTGTGTGCTGACGGAGGGGCTAATCGCCTCTACGATGAAGTTCCGAGCTTCTTCCCCGAGGAAGATCCTCTTCTTGTTCGTCAAAGGTATGTGTCTCCTGAATATATATAATTTTTTGAATGGTGAATTGCCTTCTATTAGTCATTGGGAATCGATCCTCAGACCCCAAGAACTGCTTCTCCGTGTTATACATTGATATCGTATGACGGGTTTGGTCTCGAGGTCAGTTCTGTTGAATACATCATCCTTATAACAAATTGACAATCTTATGCAGACAAAAACCTATTTGTAACTTGAATTTCAATGCGTATACAATAAAATTTGAATTCGATATTTGATTTCGTTTATGCCAGGAAACAATCATAAATGTCAAAATGCAAGATTGCAAACATCATGCCTCAATCGTCAACTCAATGGCTACTCAACTGGTCAATAAGATCTGGATCATTATCGACTTGAGAGCTTGGCTAAAAATCCTTGTTGAATGCTCTTTTGTTTGCTGGTCTGCTGCTTTATATTATGAAATGGGAAATCTTTCCCCTGTTTTCTTGAATTGGAAGCTCATTTTTTTGACGGGCTAGGGTTATTGGAATCTTTTAGCGTTAGATCAGGCATATTTTTTAATGTATAAAGACCGAGGAAAATAACTGGCAATAGCCGGTGGATTTTGGCCTTTTCTTGGAACTGTGGAGAAACAGCTCAGGCCGTTTCTAGAATCTCTGGAAACCACCAAGCTATTTTCGAGTTCGGAAATAGTTCTTGGATGGTTTCCTAGGTTTGAAAACATTTATGGTAGCGGAAGTGCTTTTTTGACCCATCGGAAATGTTTTCTGAGATTTATAGTAGAGAGATGGTCGTCAATGGGGTTTGCCTGGTCAGTAAATTGGGGGTGTTAATATTTCCCTTAAGGGTTTTATTTCGTCAGGTGACATGCTTGCTCCTTGTGGAACGTTTGTCTGCAATGCTGCATAAGCAAGCCAACATGTGCAGGTGGGACCTGATACAAGGCACACACAAATCTGGTGGAATAGGTACCCTCCAAGTCATGGCTGCTTAGCCAAAGGGTAACTTACGTAGCATGTGAGATTCTTGGTTGAAAGTCTTTTTATACATTAAAAAGGATTGGTGATTTCACATCAAAAGCTTGATTTTCCATGTTTAATTTTTGAGGGTTATAATAGTTTTAACACCTTACTCCCGATGATAATCTAGGTTAATTATTCATTGGTTAAATTTTTGTTGCCTGTCTTAGGAACAATAGGTTGGCACCGTTTTCTTGTAATGTTAGTTTTCTGCCTTTGAAACACTATTTTGAGATTTTTTTTCCAAGGAAAAAATTGTATCTTTCTATTAATAAAAATGAAAAGTTACATTGTGTAGATGCATAAAGCATTAAGCATCCCGGGGGACCCGTGTGTGAAACCACACATAGTGGCAAAACTACCAAGAAAAAATAAAATTACAGATTGCCAGATAAACTTGACTTTTCTTTTTTTTCCCTTTTTTCTTTTGGACTTTTTGCCAGACCCCAGGAGTAGAGACAATTGCCAGTTCATTATTTTTGGAGAAGTTTGGAGCTTCTTTATCTGAGTCAGAACTTTCAGATACGTGAGATCGCTTTACTCCACTTGTGCCTTGATTGTTGTTTTTTTCATCTAATGGGATTTCAGTGTTCGGAGCAGCGGTTGAGCTATTTGAATTCTCTGCTTGTTTGTTATGTTCTTCCACCTTTTGGGAGTCTTGTTGTTTTTTCTGTCTCCGGTTGTTGCTGGGTTTCATCCTTTTCTTCACCCTCTTCATTTGACGATGGGGGTTCTTGAAATTGCCATCCTTTTGGATTTTACGATCTCTTCTTTGTTTTTTTCTTTGCTTGATTGCATGTATTTAGCAAGTGCCTTGTTTGGTGGCAAACCCGACATCTAAAGGCAGTGTTTTCAAAATCTAAACACCGTGTCCACTTAAAATCTTTATGTGTCAGATGAATACATTCCAGAAGGTCTTTGCTTAAGTCCATCTCCACACAAATGTGTGCAAAAGTGAAGATCCCTTTTTCAAATCTCTGGAGGCGTCACCCATATGTTCGTAGTGTAGGAGGTGTTGAAGAATCTAGGGCAAACATAATTAAAGAGATTCTTCTTAGCATGATAACAATTTGTGAAGTGTTTTTACAATTTATCTTAGCTTGATTTTCTTTTCATTATTAGTGTGTGTGTTTACTTCATCAAACTGCTACCAAAAACAAAGAGATAAGAACACAAGATATTTAGCTTTCTGCCAGGGCCAAAACCTCTCCCTCTTGGAGAGGAAAACCCACACAAAAAATTCTTCTCATAGAGATTCCAATTGACGAATACCAAGACCATGACCCTTGACCTGCTATGCCACTCCGAGACCAAGATAACAATCCTCTTCTCTGTCACTGCTGAGATCATCCTCATTGCTGCACCATTGAGGCCATCACTACTGCATCACTGAGATCTTCATTACTGCTTCTTCACCATGTCAACGAGGTCTCTTGTCTTCATCGAGGTCTTCATTGTGACCTTGATTCTATGCTTTTATCAATGCACCGAGAGCTTCATTATGACAATCACCATGATGTTTGTTTCACCATATCTCCATCTGTACTTAGATCATCACTGTACTCTTGCTGAGATCATCATCACATTGATTGTGAGCATGCTGAGAGTGTATTCTGAGACTGTGATGATCCTGATCACTTTTTCTCTTTATGCCGAGATTGTAATCCTTGTCACTGCTTCTCATTATGTTGAAACTGTAACCCTTGTCATTGTCATTAAGGTTTCTTCTCATTATGCCGAGACTGCTACAGAGATACTACTTAGATTTTCTTCATCGCTAGTATGTCGAGACTATAACAGTGCTTAGAGAATATGCGGAGGTTACTAGAGACAGAGCCAAACCCTTTACTGTGATATCCTCCGAGACTTTTAATCATGCCGAGACTATTATTGCTCCTATAGGATTCCAGAGATCTTCACCACCGAAAGATAATGACTATGCTTCCTTTTGCTGAGATGTACACCACTAAGGAGGAGAGGACTATCATCTTTCTTCACTGTGATCATCACCGAGGTTGATGAGGCTTTCCGAGTTCCTGTACCCAACTGAGATCTTCTTCTTGCACCTCATACCCATCCGAAATTTTAGAGGAGAATGTGAGTTCTGTACTTGTGTTTTGCGGATACCCTAGCCACATATTTAGTGGTTTGTCCTAAAAAATAAGCCGACTTGTCAAGTGAAACGTTGTGTCTATTTCCTTGAGCTGACATGACTGTCTTTTATACATTTAATTCAATTTTGAGGCCGACATGGTGATCTCCTTGTCGTTTTGCTTGCAGACTTCGTTGTGCTTGCTTTTGGAGGATCGATCTTGGTCTTGGAGGGCTACTCTAGGCTTGAATATATTTTACATAGGGTCATGAGGAGCTCCTTCATACATGACTTGACTCTTTGACATATTAATAAATCCTAAAGACATCAAGAAGAAGTCTTTGACCTAATGACACTTCTTGCTCAAGAAACCCATGCAACAAGGCATACAAAATAAATTTATTTTCTTTTATTACATCATTTACAAAGATGAAATCATTATGAAGACCGAACCTAGTTACACTTTCTTCAACACTCCCTCTTAACTAGGGAGGTATTCATAATGGTACTTGGTCATTCTCAATCTGAAGAATTTCTCATAAGAAGAATCGAATTTGCAATCCATCTATTATATTATCATTTCAACCAACATTGTTTGCATATAGCAAGGCCTTGACTAACAATGCTATCTATCACTTAGATCAAAGCACACAATGTTGGCGAGACCAATGACTGATAGACACGCATCATCATTGTCTCTCTTAGGGTCATACCCATCCGGGTGTTTTCTGAGTATGCCATACTAGGACTATTCTCATCTTGGGTTCCCAGCCCTCAAGAATATCGGTCCTTTTGCCCACTCTTGTCTTGGATGCCCTACCACATCCTCAATGAGTTTCAGATGCCAGATGATTACACAATCCTCCATTCTTTCATCCAAACTAAGGACAAGAATGTTGTGTCTAACTCTCCCTCTTAACCAGGGATGAGTTCCAAGTTTCTCTTTACTCAGAAATTTACTCATGTTCCTTTACTCATAGGAACCTTCCAGAGCTCCCTCTTAAATAGGGATTCTATCATCAGTACTTTATAGGGTCTTCTAGTTGACTGATCATCCAAGATCTTGATGCCATCAATTTCTTCATATGTAGGGTTCATCAATCCATCACTTTCCTCCATCATGTCATTCCTTCTTTCCCGGAAAGTATCCTCCCTGGGTTACATTTGGGGCTTCCTTCATAGGGCCATCTATCTTCACTTTTCCTTTAACGGTGATTGCTCGAGATCACAAGGTACATAGTTGTGATATCTTTCACAACTCTCCTTACCTTGGCCCTGCACACATACCCAGACTTTCTCCAAGAGGTCTGAAACCAAAAACAAATCACATATTACTTTTTTGGTGATGGCCTTTTCTAGTGACACCTTCTTGTAGGTATCAACACCCTGCATACATGTTGACACATCTCCCAAAGATATCTGTTGTCAAGGGTCTTCATCTTTTCAGACTTCCATTAGAGTCTTCATATCTTTTCAGGAGATTTCCTAGTCAAATCTTCCTGATCCTTTAGATGTTGATTGCCTTCTTCATGGTTGCATATTCCACGATCTCTTCCATCCTCACACCTTCCATTCCCATGAGCTTTCAATCAAAGTTTCTTAATTGTAGTCAACCACCTCATACTTCATATGAGAACATATTATGTTAATTTCATCTAGTGTGACTTAAGCCTTCCTACATCCTTTCAGAGGAGGAGATCATTTTTCTCTTGACCATGCTTGATCCATGTTACCTGCAACCATATGACATGACATTACAATATTAAAACAAGCATACGTACCTCATTTTACCTTTAGGTCATCTAGGCTCCTTCTAGCAGCTTCCTTGATTGAAAATATCTTCAATCCCTTGATATGCTTCATTTCTCATGTCATTAGACCTTCATCTCATGAATTCCATAAGTTGGATTTCCTTATGAAACACTTGCCGCCTTCCCAGATTAGTGGATCCTCTGCTGAGGTTTCTATCAGAGAATCTTGAGGATCTTGCATGTCTCCATCTGGTAAATGTTTTCCCTTTTGACTTCTTGTCCTTTCCTTTGATATCCAATGAGATTCCCAAGAGCTATGTCCTTCATGTTTGACTGCCATGGATTTTGTGATTCCCATGGTGATATTACGAGCTCTTGTTTCCATGATGCCACGATGCATCTTATCATCATGATCATATCTGCAAAAGATTTGGAGCTTTTGATAGGACCCTTTTGTGAGGGACACCATCTCACTCATAGTAGAGGTCTGCTACTCCCTCTTTCCTTGGCCTTTCTCTTCATCTTCCTCCATCCTTCTGACGATATGAGCTTCTTTCCATAGCATTGAATCTTGGCTATACCATTCTGTCTTGAAAACTTCCATTGCCTTTCTGCACATGTTTAAGTCCTTTTAACCTTCAACACTTTTGTCCATAACTTGTCCTTCTTCCATCTTTTATAGATACCACAAGTTGTTGCATGAGGAAACTTCCATGTCCCAAGGACACTTGCCATCTTGCTTATTAAGGACGTAGATGATTATCTTCTTATCATCTTTCTCAGATCTCCCAATTGAGATCTCATGAAGATATTTCTTTATTCCTTGATGCCTTCTTTACTACATTTCAGAGAGTATATCTTCTAGCATTTCATGTATCTCTTTTATGTCTCCTTTCTTGCTGCACAGGAAAGAGAGAACCTGAAGAGTTCTTATGAATTCAAAGGAGACCTTGATATGTTCACTGACTTCTCTTCTCCATAAGGATTATGACAATCCTTCTTATTCCATGCAAGAACCTTTGATAACCCATCCAACCTATAGATCTTATTGCAATCATGAAGTCATAGAATCAAACTTGATTATAAAATGCAAAGATGCTTACTTGATTGTGAAGATGAAAATTTCACCTTGATCATGTTGGTAGTAGTTGGGGCAGATGTATTGATGCTTCCTCCGTATGAGATTCCTGATAGGAAGATTGCCTTCTTTGCCTTCAAGCTATCTTGATTTATATATCCAACAAACTGTTGATATAATTGGGCTACATAAGGAACCTTGTAGTATGCAACATCGAATTGAGGTTGCTTGCCATGATATATAGAGACCCATCAGTTAGTATAGCTTCTATATCGAGTACTGTCTATTCAAACTCCTATATATGCCCTCAAATATGTATCATTAAGTTCTAAGAATCCGAGATTTCAGGACTATGTTCTTTATAGAAAATGATTGAATCTGAGATAGTGACTATCACTGGTATGTTGCAGATCGAAACTGTGGGAGTCACCAAAGCTGTTGCCATGTATGCTGAGATTTGAACGCTTCATCTTTTGACTGTTGTTCTCCAAAACCCTTGCTGTTGTACATTGTTGTTGTAGGTTGCTTCTTTGATCTAGGTCTTGATTTTTGAATGTAGATCTTGATTCCTACAACTTGCCTTGATGCTTTGCTTGAAACTTGATCCGTGAATGTCTCTTTTCTGCCCTTCCTCTGACTTCCGAACCCTCGCTCTGATACCATGTTGAAGAATCTAGGATAAACATAATTAAAGAGATTCGTCTTAGCATGATAACAATTTGTGAAGTGTTTTTACAATCTATCTTAGCTTGATCTTCTTTTCATTATTAGTGTGTGTGTTTACTTCATCAAATTGCTACCAAAAACAAAGAGACAAGAATACAAGATATTTGGCTTTCTGCCAGGGCCAAAACCTCTCCCTCTTGGAGAGGAAAACCCGCACAAAAAATTCTTCTTATAGAGATTCCAATTGAAGAATACCAAGACCATGACCCTTGACCTGCTATGCCACTCCAACACTAAGACACCAATCCTCTTCTCTGCCACTACTGAGATCATCCTCATTGTTGCACCATTGAGGCCATCACTACTGCATCACTGAGATCTTCATTGCTGATTCTTCACCATGTCAACGAGGTCTCTTGTCTTCATTGAGGTCTTCACTGTGACCTTGATTCTATGCTTTTATCAATGCACCGAGAGCTTCATTATGACAATCACCATGATGTCTGTTTCACCATATCTCCATCTATACTTAGATCATCACTGTACTCTCGCTGAGATCATCATCACATTGATTGTGAGCATGTCGAGAGTGTATTCCGAGACTGTGATGATCCTTATCACTTTTTCTGTTTATGCCGAGACTGTAATCCTTGTCACTGCTTCTCATTATGTCGAAACTGTAACCCTTGTCACTGTCATTAAGACTTCTTCTCGTTATGCCAAGATTGCTACAGAGATACCACATAGATTCTCTTCATTATTAGTATGTCGAGACTATAACAGTGCTTAGAGAGTATGCATAGGTTACTAGAGATAGATTCGAACCCTTTACTGTGATATCCTTCGAGACTTTTAATCATGCCGAGACTATTAGTGCTCCTGTAGGATTTCAGAGATCTTCTTCACCACCGAAAGATAATGACTGTGCTTCCTTTCGTTGAGATGTACACCACCAAGGAGGAGAGGACTATCATCTTTCTTCACTGTGATTATCACTGAGGTTGATGAGGCTTTTTGAGATCCTGTACCCAACTGAGATCTTCTTCATTCTTCCCGCATCTCATACCCATCCGAAATTTTAGAGGAGAATGCGAGTTCTGTACTTGTGTTTTGCGGATACCCTAGCCACATATTTATAGTGGTTTGTCCTAAAAAATAAGCCGACTTGTCAAGTGAAACGTTGTGTCTATTTCCTTGAGCCGACATGACTGTCTTTTATACATGTAATTCAATTTTGAGCCGACATGGTGATCTCCTTGTCTTTTTGCTTGTAGACTTTGTTGTGCTTGCTTTTGGAGGATTGATCTTGGTCTTGGAGGGCTGCTTTAGGCTTGAATATATTTACATAGGCTCATGAGGAGCTCCTTCATACATGACTTGACTCTTTGACATATTAATAAATCCTAAAGACATCAAGAAGAAGTCTTTGACCTAATGACACTTCTTGCTCATGAAACCCATGCAGCAAGGCATACAAAATAAATTTATTTTCTTTTATTACTTCATTTACAAATATCAAATCATTATGAAGACCGACCCTAGTTACACTTTCTTCAACAGGAGGATACAAGCAATATGAAAGCAAGTCCCATTACCAACTCCGACCTTTGGAGTTTTGGTTTTTGGAATCGATTTGTAGTAGTCCCACCCGTGTGCAAATATCTGGAGGTGTCACCCATACGCTCGTAGTGTAGGAGGATACAAGCAATATGAAAGCAAGTCCCATCACCAACTCCAGCCTCTGGAGTTTTGGTGTTTGGAATCAATTTGCAGTAGTCCCACCCATGTTCAAATCTCTGGAGGCGTCACCCATACACCCGAAGTGTAGGAGGATACAAGCAATATGAAAGCAAGTCCCATCACCAACTCCTGCCTTTGGAGTTTTGGTGTTTGGAATCGATTTGCAGTAATCCCACCCGTGTTCAAATCTCTGGAGGCGTCACCCATACGCCTGTAGTGTAGGAGGATTCAAGAAATATGAAAGCAAGTCCCATCACCAACTCCGACCTTTGGAGTTTTGGTGTTTGGAATCGATTTGCAGTAGTCCCACCCATGTTCAAATCTCTGGAGGCGTCACCCATACGCCCATAATGTAGGAGGATACAAGCAATATGAAAACAAGTCCCATCACCAACTCCAGCCTTTGGAGCTTTGGTGTTTGGAATCGATTTGCAGTAGTCCCACCAGTGTTCAAATCTGTGGAGGCGTCACCCATACGTCCGTAGTGTAGGAGGATACAAGCAATATGAAAGTAAGTCCCATCACCAACTCCGACCTCTGGAGTTTTGGTGTTTGGAATCGATTTGTAGTAGTCCAACTCGTGTTTTCCATTCTTTCTCTATCCAACTCTAGGAATCTTCCCAAAGAGTTTCCGATGCCTTCTAGGACCAGATGGTGCCAAAAAGGCAGTGGAAGATTATGTAGCCTTACCCAAACCGACATTTTTGAAACCACCATTGAGTTTGCATCAAAACCAGGGAGCCATGGGGTTACGAAGAGATCCGCCCTTCCCCAGAACCATGGTCCGTCATTTATAACATGATTGTAATCTTTCTGTGCATCAAACTGAACCACAAAAAAACCTTTTGCACACAAATAAATGTTGCAGTCTCTGGTCTAGTTGAGGTAGATCCACTCACTTAGATCTTCAGATTTGGGCCAAAAACCATTAAATCGACAAATGATTGCTTGTTCTTGTAAGATATTTAAGAGACCACTTACTTCTGGTAGTTCTATGGACAAATTTGGATCTTTTTCCAACTTTTCTACTATGTACGGACTTGGAATTGTTAGATTTGGGGTTTGTTTGTCTTGATCGTTGGCTTTCCCTCTTAATACATCTTTTAAACAACACTGGCCGTTGTCTGGCTGTGCTGATCTAGTTGATGTGGTTGCTCCTGGGGCCCCTCCTTGTACTGAAGATTCTGGATAATGGTAGAGTTCCTTTGAATACCATAGTCTTTCAAAAGGATCTCTTCCCACAACACCTTTCCAAAAAAAATCAAACTTTTTAATGAAGCAGAAATACCTGTGACATTTTGGGCCTTTTGCTTCAGATTTGACACTTGATCCATGCTCCAAACCCAAACCATTATCGATTTCCCAGAAATGTTTTTGATAATAACCTGAAACAAATCCTCCAGATCTAGGTTGCTGGTTTGTTTCGCGATTGATGATTGGGTCCAAACCCCAAGGCTGTATGGGACCGTGCTCTGTTCGGTCTCTGCTCGTTCCATCAAACTTTGCCCTTTGCTGTTGAAGATGACCTTTTGCTTTGCATGCAACTCTTATCCACTGTTTGTCCATTGCGCAGATTCATAGGATGACGACCCATAAGCTACCATGTAGTCTTCGTAATCATATGCAACAACAAATGATAGAGGGATCCAGTCTCGCTCTCCCCTAAGAGAAACATTTGCAACAACACCTATCTGTCCACTCTGCTGTATAAACGCTCTGACAATGCACAACACCCAACCCTCTGCGTCTTTGATATTCCAGAAAATAGTCCTGGGTATAAACTTTGATAAAATATCCGCAACTAGGTCGAAACCCCCGCCTCTGCATGGCTTCCTCGATGCCTGTCGTGGTAAAACCAATGGAAGCTCTGCTAGAATGAGCACACGATGGTCCAGTCCAGAACTATCATCAAGTTGGGCGATCTCCCCTTGACCTGGAACCCCCCGATCTATAGTAATGAACCCCAACCTCTCAACGACGTCATGCCTGCTGTTGCAAAAGGCCGAAACCGTGTTCCACCCTCCCTCCATTCTCCTCCCAAACTTTCTAATAATCCACACTATTTTGAGACACAATTTGTTTTTTTACAATTCATGTTGAACCTTCATCTTTTATTAGTACCATCAATTATTTCATTGGGGATTGGTGGGGATGATTTCCATCTCCTTGTCATTATCTCCAACCCCATCTGAGATTTGTAAGGTTTGAAGTGTCATAGTATTTCGTTGTTGAAAGCCATTAATTTAGAGTAGTGGCTTTGTAAGTCATTACCTGTATCTTCAGTGGATAGGCTTAGTAGGAGAGGCAAAGAGTGTGCCCTTTGCCACCTCATTGTAAAGTTGTTCTAGAGGGGTGCACCACTACTATATCCAAAGCGTGGCCGATACATTGTTGCCGAGCCTCTAGTTGCATAGGCATTGTTAATAGAGTTCTTTAGAGCTTTTGCCCTATTCTCGTCATTCTTATGCATAAATTGTACCCATCCTTTGTTATTGTCATTAATGACTTGGTGATCATTTTGAGCATGGTTTCCCTATCATAGGGTAGTTGCATATTTTGTGGTTTGTACTTCGGTAATGGAAGCATGTGTTTGGTAGATGAATCTACATAATTGTTTGTTTCATCATCAAATGCGCCATTCAGATAAGGACAAACTCTTTCAATTCTTTGGATAGATTGACATAGGAAAATTCTCTTCTAAAGTCTAGGGTTGAAAAAGCGCATAGGTTCATGACAAATGAAATCTCCAATTGGTACAAAAAAGCGCTCTAGAAAAAGACATGTTTACATGGGAAGACGGAGGAACTTTAGCTTCACAAGATTAGGAAGGTTGCACAGTTTGGTTTGTTGAGAAACCTCAATCCCATTGCTTAAAAATAAGCAAGGTTTCTTACATTGCCAAGGCCCACAAGTAATGACATCTTGAACATGGTCATTCTTGATGAGTATAAATAGCAAGAGGCCTTTCGTCCAACTCTTGGTTTGAATAGGATCCCAAACCTTTTTGTCCTAAGCACTAACGACCATTTTAGGGGGGCTCTATGTAATCAACATTATATATATATATATATATATAGTGTCACATCCAAAGGGACATGACTTATCCAAAAGACATGACTATTCAACCATGGTAACTAGTCAATGCTTATAAGTACAACGTCACATGGCATTGTGCCATCTCATTTGTTCTATATTATTCAATTATTTATTATTTATCCTATATGAATTTTAGTTGTTGATCCTTCTCAACAATAGTATTCTTACAAGTAAATTTAAAGTGGGTATAATAAAGTGGAGACATTGAAGCATATTGATTGTGGGATCCTAGTAACTTGCATATTCACTTAATATTAAAGGTATGTTTGAAGGAATTTTTTATAGTAATTATGGTGATATCAACATATATAGTTAGGGAAATACATGAGGAATTTGATTGACTTCAAACAAAACTAAAAAATGGATTCAATTGCCCTATACAAGATTTTGGAAAAAAGTGATGAGGAACATGTAGTCTTGGAGTCAAAGAAATCAAAATCTAACTTTCAAGTTGACAGTGTGAATATGTGTTTTTTCTATTGTTGGGTCTAGTAACATTACATAATCATTTAATTATCAACCCAAACTCTCGTAGGATCTTGCGAGGAACTCAATGCAATATACACAGAAGATGAATTTGCTCTAGTCACACTTATTAACATGCAATCTAGTCTTTTGAGCATAAAAAGAAATTGAAACCAATTTAGAGGAGTCAACAATGTTCTAAATCCCATGCTTGGTTGTTGGCACCTCACATGGTGAAGCTCTTGGGAACTACATCCATGAATCCCACCTCAGCTCTGCGTATAAAGTGGAATCGAGAATAGAGTGATTTTGTAGCACAACTTTTGAAAAATTTGAAATATAAATTAACACATGCAAGGCTAAAAACAATTAAGGAAATTGAATTAATTACCTTGAAACAACATAAAGTAACTCCCAAATATGTACATAAACTAAAAGCACAATGCCTTACCTTGAGTGGGCTCCCTCAAGGCTTGATATGTGCAAGCATGTTATGAAATCATCAAAACAAAATTATTGCCATTGACCATGTATAAACTAAGAGCATCAACAAAGGAAATGTAACAAGCTACTTATTATATTACTATGATGAAAGAGTTTGTTTACATACACACTGATATTGACTATCCTTGCTTGAGAGGAAGATATTTATATATATTTGCGTGTGTGTGTTCATATGTATATATGTACACACATACACACACATGAGAAGGGGGGCTTGCTAGCTCCATAAATGGAGCGGCAAGGCCTCTTGAATCTCGACTATAATTTAAGCGAACATATGGACGTTTGAAAAAATTACAATTATAATTGGTTATGCTACCAAGTGGTTCTAACAATGAGTTTTGAGCTTGGTCCTCAATCAACTAGGTTGTTGAAGTCCCTTTTGCTGCAAAATCTAGCAAGCCTAGTGCAAATCCCCCCAGATGGAGCCAAATCTTATGGCAAACAAGGGGAAGGGTTGCCACTGTCAGCTCAACAACCTTTCTCCTGCTCTTCAGTGATATTTAACCACAAGGGAGGCTTCCTTGAACATACCTAAAGAATATTCAATGATTATGGCTCAAGGTGATAGATATAAGGTCTATAAGATGGGATTAAGCACTTCTATGCCAAAGTTCAAGTACTCTATTCCTAGACCAATTTGATGGCTGTTATAAGTTAGGGTTTTGCTGATTTTCAATGATAGGGTATGCAATGTCATATAACAACCAAAAGAAAAGTCCTTTCAATGGAGAATTAGCAAAGGAAGCAAGGTCTTTCTATAAACACCAAAGATTAGGGTTTCTTGAGTGATATCTAGGGTTGAAAACAAGCATAAACAACAAATTAAGGATGACATTAACTCTAAAGAGGGAAGTTTTACCATGCAATAATGCTAGATTTTGCTTTTATATTATTTATTGATGCAATTCCTACTTTATGAAATATAAACATCAAACTTAAATTCACTTTTTAACATTTTTTAACATAAAACCCTAGTTGTTAAACCTAGGTATCTAGGAAAAGGTAAAGAGGAAGGAATTTAATTAATTAAGTGGATGATCAACACAATACATGATTAGTGCGTTGTCTTAAACAGGGTGAATGGAGTCTTCTGGGGAAAAATTCAATGAGAACGACTTTGATGGAGTAAGGGAGGATGACTAGGGCATCCACTTTTAAAACTCTAACTATTTTCCTTGTGAGGGGAGAATTTAAATGTAAGGAATGCACATTCAAAGTTTCCTTATAGGTTTCAAAGAGAGCAATTTTGCATGCTATAAAGGAACAAGATTTCAACATAGATTTAACATTTAATCATGACACAAAATAGAAACCCTACTACACAAATATATTATGCAAAACATAGAAAATAGGAATACACAAATATATTATGCACAACATAGAAAATAGGAATGAAACTTACAAAATTATCCAAACAACTTCTTCATCCAATCCCACGAAAATATCTCCACACAAAATTTCATCTCCAAGAGAATTCAAATCATAGAAAAGTCACATTTGGCCCAAGTAGAGAAAAAGGACCAATTTGCACTCTTTTGAAGAAGTAGAGTGATAAATGTGTGATGATGAAAAGTGGAGTAAGTTCTCCTCTATTTATATGAGTAACTCACCTTATTTTCTCTAATTTTACAAGTAAAGCCCTAAAACTAGTTTGTTTGAGTGTCCAACAAGTGTGAGGTTACAAGCCAACCTCAATATAGCTCAAAAACACAACAATAAATGCCCAAAATCCCACATATGTGGGTAAATAAGCTCCTCCACTATGATTTCACCCTCCATAGGTGCCCAATACACCACAAGTAACAAATGGATTGAGAGTGCTCAATACACCACAAATGACAAATGGATTGTGAGTGCTCCATACTCCAAGGAATAACTCAAAGTGCATGGTATGTCGAGAAACCAAGCGTAGGGTAGATTAGGCTTGATTTGTCTTAACTTGATAATTACTTGTGAATGTTAGATTTCTTCTTATTGTTTGTTGTCTTCTTCATCAAGTAATTATACAAATGTTCAATCTTCTAAGAAAATAAAGAGACAAGAGACACCAAAATTAGGTTGCAAGCTAGGGCAAAACCCCACAAGGGGGAAAACCCAACAATCCTTCTCTTATAGAATCAGATCAAAATGAGATATCCAAGACCAAGATCAAGACCCAAATCTGCCACCAAAAATCCAAGTTCAGTCTGTTGTAAAATGTAACTAGGTTTGGTCTTCATAATGACATGTAATTATGATCTTTGTAAATGATGAAAAGAAGTAAATAAAATTATTTTTGTAATGCCTTGCTTCATGGGTTTCATGAGCAAGAGTTTTATCTAGTTGGCTCCCATTGAGAGTCTTAGGATTTATCATTAGCGTCAAAGAGTCAATGTCATGTATGAAGAAGTCCTTCTTGGGCACGTGTCAATTGTATATAAGTATATATAGCCCTCCAATGACAAGCACACAGTCCCCTCTTCCTATGTTGGCCTCAAGATGTTTGAAGGAACTCATGTCGGCTCCCATTAAGGAGACACACCCATTCGAATGTTCATGTCAGCTAAATTATATGGACAAATTACTATATATATGAGGCTAGGCTCTTCGCATTATGACAGTCCAAGACTTCAGATATCTCTGAGATTTCAGAGAGTGATTACAAAGTTCAGATGTGAGAAAGAGGAGCTCGGTCTAAGGCACATAATGGAGATTGGGTAGGGAATTCAGATCCCTCTTAAGTTCAGATCACAGTGACAACAAGAAGTATTGAAGGGCCAACGAAATATTGCCTAGGGTAACACAATTCGTATCTCTCTGAAGCTCAGTTCACAGTGGCAGCGAGACATATTCGGATGTGATTACAGTTAAGAAGTTCGGGTAAAACTCTGAAGGAAGATGAAGGGACAACGAGATACTACCTTACAGTGAAGAGTCCCTCTAGGTGTCACATCAAGTGCAGAGAAGCAGTATTAGTGACATAACAGTTTGTTGAAACCACAGTTTGTTGGTGATACTACTGTAATGAGGTATCATCTCAGTGATGTGGACTTGGTAAAGGAGATAGTGTTGTCAAGACAGTGATGAAGATCTCGGTATCAAGGCAATGATGAATATCTCGGTGGAAGAGGAGTTAAGAAGAGGATTGACTAGAGAACGTCTGTCTTGGTCTTGGAGTGGCTACTAGGTCAAGGGTCTTGGTCTTGGTATTCGTCAATTGGAATCTCTATAAGAAAGAATTTGTGCGGGTTTTCCTCTCAAAGAGTGAGAGGTTTTGGCCTTGGCTCATAGCCTACTTGCTATGTCTCTTGTCTATTTATGTTCATGCATTGGTTACTGTTTGATGAAGAAGAACACTAATAACCTAACAAGAAGAAGATCATAATCTAAAGAAGTAAAAAGCATTCACAAGCAGTCACTAATGAAAGAGAAATCACCTAATGCTAATGACCTAGATTTCTCAACATGGTATCAGAGCTAAGGTGTCAAAGTCAAGAAAAGGGTATGCAATCACAGAGACACTCAAGGATTGAGATTTTTTTTAAGAAAGGTATCAAAGCAAGTCAAAGGGTATCAAAGCGAAAGTTCAAGATCTATATTGAAGAATCAAACCCTAGATCAAGCCGAAGAGATCTACAATGCAAGGTAGCCCAAAATATAGACATCCAAGAGAAGCATTTCTAGGACTAAGATCACATCATCTTGGACACCCTAGAAGCATTTCTGATCTGCACTCATTCACCACTGAAAAATTGAAGTATCTTGAAGACGAGAAGGCATTGTCATCATCTTTAAAAGCTATAAGGTGTAAGGACCCGATTATGCTATATATATATATATATATATATATTTTTTTTGTAAATAACAAATACGACCAGAAAGGAAACGCATTGAGATTTCAATTCATTCAACACACACATTGTTGATATTCATTTCAGGGACATAACACAACATTTACATACTTTTAATCTAAGATCAAGTAGTAACGAAATACATATGTACCATTCACCGGAAGGCGAGACTCCGCTTGCTCTATTGTCACTGGTATTCCTTTGTTGCCGGTCACTTCTGCGAGTGTATGATGACGCACTTGATCCAAAAACGAGACCCACCGGTTAACCTCCCAGCCTACTCCTTGGGTACTCTTCTTCCCCGCGGACCCCCGAGCTGCAATGGGGTTGTACAATGGAGGAAGAATCTAACTGGCAGAGGAGAGCACCCTTAGCTCAAGAGTCCCCTCTCTAAAATGTTAGAAAATTATATATTACGGAGCAATGGAACACATAAAATATTGCAGAAATATAAACACAGAAAACGCACAAAACAAGAGAGACACAGATATACGTGGTTCACCCAGTTTTGGCTACGTCCACCTCGAACAGCCAGTCCTTCCTTTCTATTATCCAGCAAAATGAAGAGACACAACCTACAGCAAAGCCACTGTAATATCCTCTGTTTTCTCTCACAGTCTCACCTCTCTGTTTCTCGCTC
>APFE031242476.1:72407-102972 GCA_000404065.3 Pinus taeda
CTGGTTGTTTACATTCCACCATCATAAATTCAAGTTTGTTTCGTGAAGTATCTAAATGGCCCTGTAACTCCAGCTGCTCAAACTCAAGATTTCAAGAAACCAGTAGCCACAGACTGCATTGCCCAATTGACTAACTTTATCTGCAGATCTCCACTTTAAGTACAGAAAGACATCCTTCCAACCAAACACAAACCAAAAACCTATATTTCATAACTAGCCTAATATCTTCACAAAACAGAGACAAACCTTAAAGAAAGAGCCCTCTCTGATTACAGCTAGGCTAGAAGCTGTAATCCAAAGATTGGTTAGTGGTTACCCCGGTCGTATTCCCTTGGGAGTCATAGCGAACAACCTGGGTGTTAACAGGACCACCATAGGACTAGCCCATTTAGATTCTTCTACAAGCTCACTTATTCCATCTGCAAGCATATTGTCAAGTTCATCCCTTACCTTTTCCTTGTCTTTGGGGTTCATTCGATATGGGCGTTGCTTAACTAGCTTCGCATCAGGCTTCAAATTTATATTCATCATACTCAAATCTCCTACTATCCATTTCAATTAAGGGAACTTAGTTGGAAATAATCCTGATATTCATGTAATAATTCAGTGACCTTATCCATTGTATCTTCATCCTAGTAGCTGCCAATGTTTAGAAGTTTTGGCTCTTCTTCTAAACCAATGTTTACCTTTTTTGTGCGTACTGGCTGTGAAATTTAAGGGATCTCCATATTATGTCCACCAACTTCACATTGTCCCTATGATTCAGGGATATTAATATTCCTCGTATCCTCATCACCTTCCTCTGTCATGACATTGTAACATTCTAAAGCATGTTGTAGCTACGTACTCCAGTCAGGCTGTAACCATGTGATAGGATGTACAAGTGTTCAAAAGATTGTTGCTTTAATTTCCTGAAGTGCTTCATTAATACATTGAAACCCATCTTCAAAATTGAATGTCAGCAAGAAACTTCCTTCATTTCGTCCCAATCAACAGTCTCATGTTGCATCTTGATCTCTAAATACCAATTCTTTGGGATAACATGGAGGGTATGAATAAAGATATTCACCCACTCAGTTTGAAGTATCTCACACCACGCATTAGTCCATCGTGCCAAATTTTCACGTGGATCATCCATCCTTGTTTATTTTTTAGTGATTCGGATGTTCACATAACCAAATATTAATCACATCATTCTACGATATTCCTTCTAGTCAACAAAATTATCCTTGTGTGTACCCTACCATCTTGCATGTGTAGCTTTGAATGCTAGATATAAGGCCTAGAACCGATGTTCCTCTGGTATATCCCTTTCAAAATGATTAATAAATATATTGATATCATCCAAGCCATCATGATAGGGTGACTTACGTACCTTAGTAGATACACAATGTAGCAAATTTGTAAGTTCATTACATTGCAGCGTAGAAACCTCATGCAACTGATTCTGCCAATTTTCTAACTCTTCATCTGAGTTTGATTGGTAGGAACTCTCCTTCTCCGAGCTGACTCTTCCATCTGTTGTGAGTTTGATCCAATCTTAATTTCATGTAGTTAACGTATATATGTGCTCAATGCCCTCATCTTCATAATAGTCACGATTTGATTATGTGTATTGTGTACATTCAACTTGATCCAACAAAACAATTACTCGCAACTCATTATTTTCAAATACCATGCTTGGTTTCATTAAGTTAATGATTGAATTCATGTCAAAGGCCCAATCAATCATGATCAATGATGGTTATGAATTATTGTCATTGACAATCTCAATAACTTCGAAATCGGCCACTACTCTTGAACCTTCAATATCTAAAATTACTCCATGCATGTGCCCCATTGGAATTATCTTTTTCTAATTTTCCATGTGCAGTTGAATTGGTGACCACTATAACTTAGGATTTCCCATAAATTCCCAAGTTTCCTTTGGAAATATGTTAGCATCAGAGCCCAAGTCTAGGATTACTTGGTCCATTTCGAAATTGCCCATCTACACAGTCAACCAAATCTCCCTACCAGTTCTCTTCTTGCTTCAGTTCACCTTATTGACTACATGATGTTCTAGTAATGACTTATCCTTGCTGGCACAATTATCTAGTATCTCTTCCAGTCCTTCTATTGCCTTATGATTCCGTAATAACTTCATGTAGGTTTTTTAAAAAAAATTAGCACCGTGGGATCTGAATCTTGCCTTGCAGTAGCTTCTTCAGGTTTATCCTTTGGTGATACTATCATCATCTAGTTCTAAGAGGTAGAAGCACCCAGATCTATAAAAAAAATTCTTGCCTCCATGAATGTCTCTATTTCTCTATGTAAATCAAACCTTGCATTCTTCCTACTAGCTTTTCAAAACCATGAATTTGATTCGGCCTATTTTCCTTTGACCTTGTCTTCACTAGTGGCCACACCGCTTCACATGACTATGTTGATACTGTGATCATCTTCACGTGGCTTGAATCTCATCATCTAAATATTATGTGTTGGTTGTTAGTTATTCTTCTGTTGCATATTCGCTATTAATATAGGGAAATCTCCTATAACATGATCAAATTGATAATAGTATTGACAAGATGGGTGCATTGGATTCTGAAAGTCATGCTCAAAGTGTCCTCGATATCCATAGTCTTAGGAAATAATCTGGACCCGACCTCGTCTTGATCCTCCTCCTCCTCCTCATCCCCATCCTTGGAATACTTCACGAGCTATAAGTGAGCCTTGATCATTCTACATACAGTTTTCAACTTGCATTTCGTACATTGGATTCCTGTCCCTCATTAGTTCATAGCTTCAACAATTCCTTTCATGATGACCAACCAATTTACAAAAGTTACAAAAGAGTTTCTTTGGAGATTGTATAAATTTCTGTAATATGGAACAATTATATGTAGAATGCTATCACAATACTTGGCAGATGCTACACCAGGTACTTGCTCTAGTGCTTGATCCAGCGAAAGATTCTGGCTTTAGTTGGTTAGGACCTCCCGCAGCTATATAATCCCATAATATAGGGCACTAATCCTTATGATGACCTTCATCCTTGCACTTTGTGGAACCAATGTCAAAATGTTTCTCTGACTTAACCTCCTTGCCCTTCTCTAGATCCTGAAGCTCCATATGGAGGCTTGCTAGCTGTGACTAGATTTGCTGAACTCCTATATTCATATCCTGGATTGGTGAAGCTTCTAGATTCATTGTGATTTCCAACACCTCAACCTGAGATTAAAACTTCTACTGAGATAATGGCAATCTTAAGTGAGGTAATAGTCAAGCTATATACTAGTCCCTATGTCTTTCATCTGAAACCCAAAGGCTAGCTTGACTGAGTAGGCACTTCAATCATTGATCTATATCCGACACAGACTCATTAACCCTCTACTTGATCTCCTTAATTTTGGTCACACATTGAGTTTGTGACTTCAACTTCCTAAATTCCGCACTCAACGCATCCTTTTTGTTAGCCAATGAAGCAGATGGATGAGTCATATTTTATTTGATGTACCAGGTAAGTGATATGTCATGTAGCACTATAACCAGTCACACTTTCTTCATGTCATCATCGTTGGCCTGCTGCACTTTCCACACAGCCTCTGTGATGAATAGAAAATGATCAAGATAGTCTGATCCATGACCCCTGAAAACATACCTTCTGATTGTATTTTCCATATTGAATAATAGAGGTGGAGGTGGAAGTGGAAGTGTCTGTGGCGGAGGCGAAGGTGGGGGTCGAGTGGATGGATGTGGAATTCAAAAATTACCCTAATCTACTATCTACGCCACACCTCTAGGCGTACTAGGGCTACTTCTTTCTTCTTCACTTTTAGATTATACCAATAAGGAACTGTTTTCCCTTTCGTCAAATTTGTTTAGATATACTCTGAATCTCTTTCCACTTTGTGTAGATCCAGTATGAGCCCTCTTAAACAATAAGGTAAAGGCATAATCCCCTTTTCACACAAAATCATTGTAATCTAGGTTTTTAGTGATTTTAGGTACTTATCTCTCAGACGTTTGAAGAATCGTCGCTCAGCTTTCCTATAAGACACAAATGTATCTATTGCGAATTCAGTGATGAAACTCCCCAATATTATATCAATCAAGTAACTAAAAGCCATTGCAACCTTATAATCAGATCCTTTAAAATGCTTGACTAATTATGGAGTCCACGCAATAGGATCTCCATGCTTCCAAGTAGTTTTGCTATCTACCAATTTGGACAAACACTTGTGTAATTTGCAAGGGAATGTCGAAAAGAAAACCTCGTTTACTTCTGTGTAGAGACACCTATGTAACCACTTTTCTTTTGACAAGTGCGTATTCCTATGCTCCTGAGCGTCAAACTCGTGCAACTTGTGATCTATGCACTTCTTGATTTCCTTCTTAGTTGGTATCCAATTAGGCCACATCACACATCCCTCAAATAGATCCCAGTCCCATCAATGGAACCATTTGTTGGCTTCAGGGGGTTTGGACCCAGGTTCAGAGTTAGTTACACTAATCACCAAAACACTACACTATTGACCATTTCAGAAACAACTCGCTTAGCACGGGTTGCAGTCTCACTTGATGCACTGTTGGGGAATGCTAGGACCAAGTTTTTGCATCCAAAAGGCTATGTGATGTGGAGTTAGGGTGTTTCTTCAGTTTTAGGTCTAATACAACCTTCACAAACCTTTATCCCCAAAATTCGCAAAACTTGAATGATTTTCAACTAAACAGAGTTATTAACTTCAAGTAAACATCTAATGAAGCATAAAATCACATATAACAGTAGATCCAGATCTTCACAGAGAAATAAATACGTAAATACAGATAACTAGCATAAGTGCGTGAAAATATAGAAAACAATTTAAGTATACAAATTGGACACAAAATTTCTTCAAATATTCTTTATTACTTTATAGATTCCATATACAATCATTCCAGATCCTACACACACAACTTGAGGGGCCTACACACTCATCTGCTCACTTACCAAGGTCTTCGTGCACTCAGTTGCAGGAGCCTTCCCCTTCACCAAAAATACAAAAAGATTATACAGACTTATATAATATTAAAATACATTCTACTCATTGATTGATTACTTTCCTTAGACTCACAAAGACACCCTTTTATACACTTTTTCACATTACAATGCCATGGTCAACAAACCATGGGCGGATCTCAAAAAAATACAAAAACTAAGGGGTATTGACATTCCTAAAGCCCCCTGACTCCTAGTGACCTGTTCTACTCACTCTCCACTCCTCAAAATGTAGAGACTTTACAATATCTTAGTGAAACATTGACCGAGGAGACCCCATCCCAACCATGGAGGAAAAGAATAGAGCCTCATACTATCCAGTTTGTTGGGAGAGCATCTGAGTTAATGCTCAAATGGAAAAATATGCTGACCCTAGAAACCCATTTGTTTCTTTCTAGATAGGTGATGTCCTTGTCTCCAATGTATTACTAGACCTAGGATAAGCCATCAATGTTAGGACTAGGCAAAACTTGGAACAAATTTCATTGGACCACGTCCATCCTACCCCTACTGTGCTTGAACTTACTGACCAATCCAAAATCAAGCTAGATGTAGTATTAGATAATGTGGTTGTTTCAATTCATTTTTGGGAATACCCCACAGATTTCACCATGCTTCAGCTAAAAAATCCTATTGGAGGACATCCCTTGATTTTGGGATGACCATGGCTTGCAACAGAAAATGCGTATATAGGATGTTGCTCTAGTGATATGTATATTTATCATTGGGATGCTAGGAAAAGGGTCACCATGTACCCACCTACTATATCCAATAAGGAGCTTCGAGATACCTTATGGATAGACTATGACAGTAGTGATGAGGAGACTTGGTCTATTTCTTTGATCCAATGATATACTGATTCAAATGAGGAGGGTGAGAATCGAGATTTCTTGAACAACTTGGACACCATGCCAAATTTTAACTCACTATCTCATATATTTAGCCTACGTTTTTAGGAAAAATATAATTCCTATCCCTTTCCACTGTAGAGTTTAGCTGCATCTACTAGCATTCTTGAGTCTGAGACCACTCTTGTTGACATTCGTTTAGGAAAATATTTATATATTAGTTCAAACTTAGACCAATCCCAACAAGAGCATCTTGTGAGCTTGTTACGAGACCACCTTGGTACCTTTGCATGGAGCTATGGGGACATGAAAGGTATCCCTCTTGAAACTTGTACTCATCATATTTACATTCAGGAAGGATCACGACCAGTTTGACAGCCCCAGAGGCATATGAATCCCACACTAAGAGATATTGTTAATAAAGAATTACAAAAACTCTTAGAAGCTAGATTTATCTATCCTATATATGATAGTTAGTGGGTCTATCCACTAGTGATAGTCCCAAACAAAGATGGGAGATGGCGTATTTGAATTGACTATAGAGAATTAAACAAATCCACTCTCAAGGATTATTTCCCCCTCCCTTTATCAATTAGGTGCTTGATACCCTTGCCGGTAAAAAGTAATTTTCATTTTTAGATGGCTTTAACAGTTATAACCAAATACAAATTGCACATGATGATGAAGGCAAAACCAGTTTTGCCTTTCCATGGTGAACTTTCACATATCGAGTGCTTCCTTTTGGAATTTGTAATGTTATAGCTACCTTTCAAAGGGCAGTGTCAGGCATTTTTTCTAACCTTGAGTGTGTAGATGTTTACATGGATGATCTTTTAGTATTTGGTGATTCTTTCCAAGAATCTCTCAAAAATTTGGAAAAAGTGGTTTTTCATTTCCAAGAAGCTTGCCTCATTTTGAGTGATAAGAAATGTAGGTTGATGTGTAAAGCGAGGGTGGTTGTTGGTCATGTTGTCTCTCACAAAGGTATTCAAGTAAACTCGATCAAAATAGAAGTTATCTTACATCTTCCTGCACCCAAAACCCAAAGGGAAGTGAGAGGATTCTTTGTACATGTAGGGTATTACCGAAGATTCATTGAAAACTTTTCTAGGATAACTACCCTTCTTTTTTGACTCCTAGATAAGGATGGTGATTTCTCTTAGACTAAATCCTGCCAACAAGATTTTGAGAAGCGGAAGGAAAACAAGTATAGGCATGGGCCTTGAGGGGATCTAATTCATCTCTTCTGTTTCATATTTCCTCAAATGCCTCAGATACCATTATTGGCGCAGCTTTAGGAAAAGAATAAAATCAATAATCCTACGTTATCTACTTCATTAGTAAAAAATTGCCACCTGTTGAATTGAAATATACTATGACTCAAAGAGTTTTTAGTGGTGATATTTTCTATTAATAAATTTAGACACTACATTACAAGTTATTAAGTTCTTGTACATACATACCATTCTACCATAAAAATATTTAATGAATAAACCTTTGCCTAGTGGTCGAGTGACTAGGTGATTACTTTAACTGTAGGAATTTAATGTTACCATTATGGATAGACCAGGAAAATCTAATGTTGTAGATGGTTATCTTTTTAGATTAAATAATCCTAGTGAAATAATTCTTGTAGATGATTCTTTTCTTGATGATCATATTTTTTTTGTGTCAACAAACTCTCCTTGGTTTGTTGATATAGCTAATTACTTAGTTACATGAAAAGCACTACCTCATCTATCCACTTGAGAGAGATGAAACATTATTCTGAAAAGTGCCTCATATTCTTGGATTCAGTGGGATCTCTTTTACACTATATCTGACCTCATTATTCGTAGATGTGTAAGCGAGGAGGAAGTGTTTTATATCTTAAAAGTTGCTCATGATGAACCTTGTTGGGGGCGCATTTTGCTGATAGAAGTACATCATATAAAATCTTTTGCGTTGGCTACTTTTGGCCTTCCTTGTTCAAGGATGCTAAATACTATGTTAAGCATTGTGATAGTTGTCAGTGAATGGGCCAACCTGATCAAGCCAATAAAATGCCTTTGATTCCTCAAGTTATAATTGAATCCTTTGAAAAACGAGTTATTGATTTTGTATGACCTATAGCTCCAACAACATTTAAAAAATACATATCTTGGTTTTGACATACTTTGTAACAAAATGGGTAGAAGATAAAGTTATTTCTTTTTCCATTGAAAAGTTGTTGAATTTTTATTTAGTGAATTCTTCACTAGATTTGGCACAGCTAGAGAAATTGTTTCTAATAATGGGCCTCAATTTGTTTCCAATTTGGTGAAAGGTATAATGGATCAATATAAAATTTGGCACAAGAAATCAAAATCGTACCACCCGTAGCAAAACAGCCAAGTAGAATCCACTTATAAGGTGATCGAGTTCATTCCTACCAAAATAGTGAATCTGCATAAGAAAGATTGGTAAAACATGTTACTTGAGGCCTTATGGGCTCATAGAATTACCTGGAGGAATAGTAGAGGTTACACACCTTATGATATAGTGTATAGAAAGCAAGTATTATTTCCGATTGAATTCCAGATCAAAACTTTCAGAAATATTGTCCAATTAGGACTGGATCTCTTAGAAGCACACCAACAACGTCTCTTACAACTAAATGAACTTTATGAAATAAGAATATATTTTTTTCAACAAAATACATTAATGCAACAACAATGAAGGAAATTGAATGGCAAACTTATAAAAAAGAAGTAGTTCCAACCAGGTGATTGGGTACTCCTCTATGATTCTATATTTAAAAATTTTAAAGGAAAATTTTGTATGCGTTGGATGGGACCTTATGAAGTGGTGAAGGTTTTTGAAAATGGATCAGTAGAAATCAAAGCCATTGATGGACAAGAATAAATTTTCCTTGCGAATGGGCATAGAATTAAAGTATATTTTTAGCCCACCACCAAGGAAAACTTTATACAACAAGTGCAACATCAACCATAATTAAGAATGGTAGATGGTGGTTCCAACCTACTACAAATATGATTTCTCTTTTCCAATAATAATAAAACAAATTGAAACACGAAAAGAAAAAAAACAAGAAAATTAACTCATTGAATTTATTTTTACCTATGATTGTGAAAATCAACTTATTGACATGGTTATGGAAGGATCTTCTTGGGAACCATCATGTTGGCGGGTGGATCAGTTTCCTTAATAAAAATGGATGTTACTTGATTATTATAAATGAATACTTTCGTTGAGAAGAAGAAGGTCTTTGTAAACATTTTTTGGTGAGAGCAGAATGACTGGTGGAGTTGAACACTTACCTAAGTTTAAGGTAGTTGACATAAAATTCCCACTGCAAATAATTCTTCACGGTACAACGTCATGTGGTAGAGACATCTGAGAATTGAGGTAAAAAAATTTCTTTCGTCTTGTTCCCTTTTTTGTAATTTTCCCTCTATTTCCACCTTTGTCTTGTTTAAAATTTTCTTCCTATTCTTCACAAAGTTTCATGTCTCGGCTTCTATTTTCCATTTTATTCCTAAAAAAAATTCCCCCACTCCCTTTTCCTATATCCCTCTAGTTGTTTATCCTATTCTAAGTTCCCTCAATAATTTCCTTCCTTTTCTAAAACTTTATGCCTCTCCCACTTCTTTCTTTCACTCATAATTGTTTTGGAGGATCTGATGAATATTTGAAGACCTCACTTGATCATATCGAGGACGCATAATGACACCTGGAAATTGATGATAGAATAAAATCCTTTAAATTCTTCAATTTATTGATGAATTCAGCCTGTGTATAGCAAAGGCAATTTGATTTTTGTGAGAATCCCTCATGTAGTACAGGAATCGCAACTTCTGGTGCAAGAACATGTTTTAGTATAAGAAAGTTGGGTTCGGGTGTAGGAAGCCTATCATAGTACAGGAATTTTGTTGCAATCATGAGTTCTAATTTATTTAAATGATTGTTTAGAATAATGATGTCTATTTTTTAAAAAACATGATTTTTAAATTTTTTATTTGATTTACATTATTTATCGCTACCAATAGGAATAAATATTTTAAGTGTAAGGATATCATGGTATAGTTAACCTTATTTTTAAAGCACTTCCATGATCTAATTAAAATCATGATGGGGATTGGGGATGTGGGTGAAAGATTCCTTCCTTAAATGATTGATTAACCAAAACTTATTACCTCTTTAATGATTTGGTTGTTATCATGCGAAAACCCTGCATTTCCTTGTTGAAATTTTAAACAACCACTGCCTCCATTAATCATAATTACTCTACTTGGCTCAAAACCATACCAACTCTTTGGTCTTTCCAATTAAAATTTCTACATTGATAGGGTGGCAGTCGTTCTAATCACTGAATTAAGTGGATAGGGTGTTTAGTTACATGAATTAAGGCATCAATGCATGCAATTTAAATTTTACAAATGCAAATATCGTTAGCACACCATTAGTATTTCAAGATTTTATATCCAGAAGGATCTTCTTTGCAAGATTTTGTAGGAGAGTGTGGGTTTTGTAACCTTCAAATGATATGAAATTGGTCTGCATTGAGCCATGGTCTGTAATGGAGCTAGAGGGGGCAATTGAGTATGAGGACAATCTTCCCTTATTGCAAGAAACAAAGCTTCTTCTTTTCCTGCTCAAATTCGATGGTTACGATTCTGCTATAGCTCTGGAGTTTGCACACACCTTCGATGGAAGGATGATCACAGTTGGATCCTTTCAGTTTCAAGTGATAGAGAAAACCATTTCTTAGGGCACTGAGCTACCATCCAAGGGTGATAAATGGTTTAAGAAAGGCGAAATGGAGAAGGGTGTGCGCCGTCATTTTCTGCTTGAAGAAGACCACGTTGTGAACTCAAAGGTTGGATTGCAAAGGAATCCTATGGTTAAGAAATGGAATTTTTTTCTACATTTTCCATAAGTTCCTCACCTATGAAGGGAGGTACTCGTTAACTTATCTTTATCACATTCGGCTACTACTACATTTCGAGTCAGGTAAATTGATAAATTTTCACCATTTTCTATTGAAAATTTTATATAATATGTCCAGAAGTGTGAAAAAGATCAAGAGAGATCATATAGGTTTTAAATTGTACCACTATGGCCTAATCAAAATTCTTATTAGAAAGGAGTTGGAAAATAGACGCACTACATGGGAGACATTTTTGAAAACATTTCAGGGTAAAAGCACAATGAAACGACCTCGTCGTAGGAGTCAGTTACAGAAAGGAAGGAAAAAGGTTGTCAAGTCAGCGGTTAGTCACCAACAGGGGAAGAATCCACCACCTTTAAAAGGTGGCAAAGGAGGAAGACCAAAAACTAACAAACCTCGATCTAAGGAGCTCAAACCTAAGAAGAAGGAGCAGAGTAAGGGATAAAGTGAAATTGAGAAGCCTGAACCTTCACGAAGGGTTACACGAGGTTCATTGAAAATACACCATGCTCCTAAGGGAAAAGATACAGTTATGAAAACTACTACAATGGAGATCATTGAGGACTCTGATGATTGTGTTCCTTCGGAAAACCCTCCTATGGTGATCCCTGTAAAAAATTTGATAGTGAAAAATAACCTTTATATATACGCAAAAGTTGCAGCCTTGGGTACTTTGATTTTCAGTCCAGGTTATGTTGAGGAGGATGATGACATTCCTCTGTCATCCTTGATGAAGGAAGCCAAGAATAAGAGGTAGCTTCTAAACAAGACACGGTGCTAGAAGAAGACCCTATAGTAGAAACACATGAGGATATTATTCCTCTAGATCTTGAAACTCAGGACTTTGAAAAATAAATAGAAAAGGTTGATACTTTTTATAAGTCAATGGTTGAAAGGGCAACAATGCAAGAACAAGATGAAGAGAAAAAATATTCCCTTGATGTAATTCAAGAGTTGAAGCAACAAATATACGAATTTGAAGTGTTAAATCGATGTCTAATGGATCAGAATACTACATTGAAGAGAAGGAATAAATAATTGTTAAACACAGTTTAGGAATGGATGTGACACACAAAAAATGGAAATTTCATGAATCTCACTATAAAGATCATTTGAGGAAAGCAGTTAAATGCCTAAGGAAATCCCATGTTAATAAATTGAAATCATATGGGTCAGGAATCAATATTCAGATCTAGAAGTAAAGGAAGGATTTCAATTTATTTCTTTTGCAGAGATTAGTACCTGTCTGAGGACACACCACAAGGAGAGGTTCGTGGGATGTTGGTCATCACCATTGTCCATTTTTTAATCTTGTCCTTGCCCTAAATATGCTACCTAAGCCTCTGGTTCACGGCTAAATTAAAGCCTTTACACACCATTCTTGATCTTCTTTCGTGATTCTATTAGATATGGACTATAAGGGCTTAATTTTTATTAAAAGGGTTGAATAGGCTTAATTTCCTCTATAACTTATCTTTTTGTATTTCCTTAAGGCATGGTGACTAATTTCATTAATCAAACTTGGAGTTTGATTCGTGAACAATTCATAGTTCTTCTACCGCCCATCGTTCATGTACCAGGTGGGCACCTGGTGCATTTATTTTAGATTGACTCCAACAACACTACACTTGTTAATGAATTGTGGGCATCCATTGTCAAGGGTTTGTTCCATTTTCTTCATTAGCTCTAGAGAGTTATGGATGAGCTAAAGACAGGTTTGGAGCATTATGAATGGACTAAAGATGGAATTTTCTCAGTATTCAAATGTGTTTTCCTATTTATTTTTCATCATAGACGAGAGCCGATTTTTATGTCTAAAATAAGGATTCTAGGATAGGCTTCATTAGCAATTCTGTGAATAATTTATGACACAATTTTTTTGTAATTTTATAACCTTGTATCACCCTGTCTCTCTGGGTTGGATCCACGGTTTTACAATTTATATTTGTAAAACGCTTTGAATAAATACGGAGCTAATTCCAGTTTCATATTTTGGTTACTATCATTATCTTTAATGTTCCCTTTGCATAGTTGATTTCAAAAATTTTGTAGAGGGAAACGAGCTGGTTGGCTAGGGCCCAGCCAACCCAGCTCGTTCTCCCTACTTTCATAAGGTGTTTAGATATGGTTATGTGAATGTGGGGAGTGATTTTATTTCCATGCTTGAGCTTGCAAATTTTATGAAACCCTTGTGAATGTTTTGAGTGTGATATCAGATCTAACGATTCTCTATGTGGTTGATTCAATTCCGAATTTTAAGTATTTCTTTACATTCTTGAAATTATTCCACTGCTTTGTGCTTTTTTCCTAAGAAATGTTTTATGAGTTATTTCCAAGATATCTGTTAAATTTATGAGTTTGAAGTTTAAATCATTTTATTTTCAGCATATGTGTGCTTTTACATAAATACAAACTTCGGTGATATAGTAACAAATCTACAAGTAAAGATTAAAATTGTAATGATTCTGTATATGAACATAACTTGAACATTATTGATTACAGGGATCGTTTATGGTGTCCCTTTTTGATATTAATGATTTTTATAGAATTTATATTTCAAAATAGAGTTTACCTATTTTTATGACTGAGATATAAAGAGGATTAAGTCCTAGCTTTTGGATAGGTACTCTTATTTACAATGCAAGTGTGTTTTCTTTTCTGCTATTGAAATATTTCTTTTCCATTCTTTTATAGTCATTTTCATTGAGAATTTTGGATTTGGAGTCTTTTCATTAAACTTCAATCATTATTTTTTCCTTTCCGTTTTCATTTATTTCTAGCTATAACACATTTATATTCAAGTGAAGGGTAATTTGAACAGAATTCTCCTAGTGTAGAAACAGTACATTCTAGTGCAAGAACAATGAAGTTTTGGTACAAGAACAATGAGTTCTTAGTACAGGAATAGACCATTCCAGTACAGGAATAGAATGTTCTAGTATAGGAACAAAACATTCATGTACCTGAACAGAGTATCCTACTGCAAGAACGAGACTCATTTTGGTACGCATGTAGTTGCTCTAGTATAGGAATGAGATATATTTAGTAAAGGATAGATTTATAAGTATGTTAGAAGATCATTCCTATTGTTCTTTTAAAAGCATTGGAATTGTTATTACAAGAACAAATTTCTTTTTCCAATATTCTTTTAGATAGATTGCAAGGTATGCTTTAATTTTTTTGTCAAGGTTCCTTTGTAAAGTATTTTACTTGAATCTAATCCAATACCCGAGGTGGCCTGGTGTTTTTTTCTGAAGGCTTTCACTACAATTTCATTTCTTGTTGATTCTGCAAAACTTAGTTATAAGGTTGGAAGTAGGATTTACAAAAGTTTAACTAGAAGTCTTTGGAATTTCCTATGCTTTTCCTCTAAGTTTACGTAGACCTGGATTGACAAATTAAGTGTTGAAGGAGTATATTGAATTGTAACTCCAGCACCCAACAACTGCCACCTAAGAGAGACATTGAATTTCCAATTAAACTAACATTGAGGGCCACACTAGCATCTAAAGAAACCTACAAAATGAGTGTGCCACACTTAATGGAGTTAAACAAATTAGCTTCAAGAATTACTAAACAAAGGTTATATTGGATTGAGTGTTTCACCATGGGGAGCACCAATTTTGTTTGTGAAATAGAAGGATGGTACATTAATATTATGTATTGACTATAAGAAGTTGAATAAGTTAACAATTAAAAATAAATGTTTTCTTCCTAGAATCCATGACTTGTTTGGTCAAGAAGGAGGGGCCACTATATTATCTAGAATAACATTAAGGTTTGGATATCATCAACTAAGAATCAAAGATGAATATATTCCTAAAACAACATTCAAAACTAGATATGGGCACCATGAGTTTATTGTGCTTTCGTTTGGACTTATGAATGCACCAACTACATTTATGTGTTTAATGAGTAGTGTATTTAATCAATATTTAGTCAAATTCATGTTAACATTTATCAATGATATTTAAATTTATTCAAAAGCCCTAGAGGAACATTAACAACACTTAAAAATAGTATTGCAAACACTTAGGGAACATCATCTTTATGCTAAGTTCAGTAAGTCTGAGTTCTACCAAGATCAAATATAGTACCTTAGGCATGAAAATTATAATGATGGGATAGTTGTGGACACTGAAAACATTAAATTCATTCTTAAATGGAAAATTCCCAAGAATGTGGAAGATGTTACATCGTTTATCGGTATTATTTGGGGAATTATCATAGATTCACCTAGGGATTTTCTAAATTATCACACCCCATATATTCATTATAGAATAAGGGGGTTCAATTTGAATGGAAACATAAATTTCAAGATACTTTTGAGTAGTTGAAGCATCTTCTCACTATCACACTTATGCTTAAAATAGTTGACCCCTGATTTTTTTTTTGCAATTTGTAATAATGCATGTTCAAAATGCTTAAGATGAGTACTAATGGTGGAAAATCACATGGTAATCTACGAGTCTATAAATTTAAAATGCCATGAAAGGAATTATGTGGTGTATGGTTTGGAATTGTTTGACATCATACACACACTAAAAATGTGGTGACATTATTTAATTGGAAATAAATTCACACTATTCATTGGCCATCTTAGTTTAAAAGACTTTATCACCCAATCTAGCTTGAATGTTAGATAAGCCAAATGGTAGCCTTCTTAATAGAGTATGATTTTGATACTAAACATATTAAGGGGAAGGAAAATAATGTAGGATATGCACTAACTTGATGTTTGAAAACATTATGTTAGGTATCCATAAGTAGTGATAAAATAGATTTCATGGAACAAATAAAACAATAACTTTGGAAGGTAAATATTACAATAAAAGTTGGGAAATTCTAAAAAATGACACTCATCAATTAGAAAAGTTAGAATACGAAATTAATGAGATTCACCTTTCAACCATTATGGAAATAATTTATGTCCTTGATGTGTCAATGATCAAATGGTTAATTCTTGATGAACACCATAAGATGCCTTTTTTTGGCTCACCCATCTTATCAAAAAATCATTTTAACAGTTCCAAAATATTTATTTTTTCTTTAAATGAAAAAATATGTAGCTATGCCTTCGGTGTCAATACATAGTTGAAGAGCATCAGCATGGTATAAATGTTAAGCAACATCTTGTAGGTTTTTCTAATCCATTTCTTATACTAGAATGGAAATGGGAAACAATTTCATTAGATTTTATCACTGGATTACCTAAAACTAAAAGAAAATATGACTCAATGATGGTTGTAATATGCAAATTGACAAGTGTTTCTCATATTATACATGTTCAATAGAATTATAAATATATTCATGTGGAAAAACATCGTATGAAAGAATTTTTCTTATTACAGGGATTACTAAAAATTATTATATTTGATAAGGATGCAAAGCTTACTTCCAATTTCTAGAAAGAATTATTTGTAGCAGTGGGAACACTACTAAACTTCAAAACTTCATACCATCGACAAATAGATGGGAAAACCAAAAGGACCAATCAAATCCTTGAATACATGCTATGCGTGTATGGCACGAACCAATGTTAAGTCCCTATAATACTAGTGTAGCCCCCTTATTTTATTTTTGTGCCCATTTTTACCCCATATTATTATTGTTGTTCCACATAAAAACCCATTATTGTTATTATTGTGCCCTTACATTATTATTATTATGTAATCTTTGATTACATTGTGACCCCTTATTGTCATTTTTATCATCCAATAATTGTTCATTTATGTCATGCGAAGGAGGTTACCCCTTCAAGAGGCTAATTTTCAAGTCGTTTAAATATATTTTCTTCTATTTTTTGATCGGGTTGCATAACATTTGGTATTAGCGCTATGAATTATAAGGTTTCACTACTTCAAATAGGGCATCTTGGAATTTTTACTAAAACCTTTTTTCTACCAAGCATTAGAAGCGAAAATGTCAACCATGTCGAGTCAATATCATGGTGAAATTCATCTAGAAATTTAAGATCTTGGTTCACTATAATTAAGAGATATTGTTTGAAGAAGTTAGGGTTTATGCATGCCCTATAATTCAGTCTCAAATAGGTTACCTACAGAAAATCATCATAAATTTCTTTTCCGACACCATATTAGAATTCCATAAGAAGTGACTAAAATGGCACTGACATTGGTTTTTTGTATACCAATTTCATGGTTGAAGGTTGAAACAATGACACATGCCATCTCGTACAAGTTCACTCTACTAAACTAGTCCATAATCAAGTTATCGTGGGAGATTTGGCATAATTGTATATTGAAGAATCAAATCTGTGTATGACTTATTGTGTTGGAAAGAAGACTTAGAGTGCTACCACAAGACCAAATTTCAGATCTTTGAAGGTCGTCATTTGAAAGATACAACAACTTCAATATCAAGATCCAACAATCATGAAGAAAAAGGTCCATGTTTTTTTTAAATTTGCATAAGTTTTTTTAAAAAAATCATTCTTAAGTAATTGAAAGGGCATATTGAAGCATAGATATTATTATTTGGTTCCAATATGCCTTAAAATAAAAATGGATACTCCAAGTAAGCAACCAGAAATATCTACTATGACACATGAAGAAGAGGAAGAAATGTAAGATGATATATCTAAATTATGCAACCAAATGAAACAAATTTTGCTCTTTCAAATAGTAACCAAAAACGAAATGGAAGTTAATATGAATGGTTTGAAAAATGGTTTAAAAGTAGACATGGAAGGTTTGAAGGATGGATTCAAAGAAGAGATGGAAGAAAAGATGGATGGTTTGAAGAATGTTTTAAAAGCATACATGGAAGCTTTGAAGGAAGGTTTGATAAAGTTGCTACAAGCCTAATGATTCCTAATGGAGAAAAGGTATTCCATGAAACTCATGATGAGAACAAATGTAATATTAATCATGATTTGAGAGACTCTAGGTTTGGATTGATGACCAACCACATTCGAAAGATCGATATGAGGAATTTTGATGGCAAGGATCTATTAACATGGATACTATAGATGGAGCAATATTTTGAGCTACATGATGTACAACACACACAAAGTTTATGCATTGAATAATTACATTTTGAACCCAATCAGTTTGTATGGTATTGATGGCTCTGTTCTCATAAACCACTCATGACTTGGTCAATTTTTATAGAAGAAATAATAGAACATTATGAGGATATAAAGAGAAACACCTTCTTCAGCCAATTTATAAGTCTCAAACAAAAGGGTTTAATGATGGAACAAATTGAGGACTTCCAAAAATTGAATATGAAGGTAACTAATATTTTAGAGGAACATAGGATTGATGTGCTCATAAGGAATTTAAAGGATAACATAGAAACATTACATTTTCCTCTATGAAATTGATTCATTTGAAAATTCATTCAACGTGGCAAGAAAAGTTAAAAAAAATTATGGAAACAAGGAAGCCTACCTCCCACAACTATAAATATGGAAGTGTTGTTGACCCTAGCCTTCCACAACCTACAAGGTTGAAACAACAATAGTTCGAAGGAAAAAGAGAAAAATGGATTTGTTATAGTTTTGATATAAAATACACTAAAGGTCTTAAGTGTGTTGAGAATAAATTCTTTTATGTAGATTGTGAAGAGGAGGAAGAAAAGGAAAAGGAAACATAAACAAATAGGATATACACTAGGAACCAACCCAAAACAAAGAAGAAATGAATCCAACCATATCTTGTAATTCATATGCAAGAATTACCACTCCTCGAACTATGAATATAGAAGGATATATTAAGAAGAAAAATGTAATAGTGTTTATTTATTTGGGTAGTACACATAATTTTATTCATTGTAAGATACAAAAGGAATTGAACTGCTTTCTATATCCAACACTAGAGTGTCAAGTGATTCTTGCAAATGGAGGAACTATAAATAGAAATGGAAAACTCCATAATATCAAGATGGCAATGGGGAAATATGTATTAAATACTCAAATTATTTCCATTCAAATCGGTGGTGGTGACATTGTACTAGGTGTCTAATGGATACAATATTGGGGATGATAGATTTCAATTTTCAAGAATTTTTCTTGAATTGTTTTTTGGAAGGAAAGGAAATTGAATTAAGGGGCATTACAGGGAAGCTAAGGAAGATAATCATCTCTAATAGCATGAAAAACATATTTAAGAAAGAAAAATGGGGTTTAATTGCACAATTATGCTCACTACAAGTTCAAACATCGAAATCATCTATTTCTTGAGATCTCCAAAATGTCTTAGACAATCATTCAAAGCTATTTGAGACTCCAAAATATCTCCCACCTATTCGTACTTATGATCATGTTATTCACTTGATCCCAAGAAGTGTTCTTCCAAACATTAGGCCTTAGAGATATCCTTATGCCCAAAAGAGTGAAATTGAATATATGCTTGCAAAAATGGTAGAGGCTGGTATAATTCAACATAGTCAAAGTTCTTTCCTTTCTCCAGTAGTACTAGTGCAAAAGAAGTATGGATCAAGGCATATGTGTCCAGATTATAGGGATCTCAATAAGATCAGTATTAAAGATAAATTTATGATTCATGTCATTGATGAATTGTTGGATGAATTGAATGGAGCAATTTACTTCACCCAAGTTCGATCTTTGTTAATGATATCGTAAAATTATAATGAAGACTAAACGCATTCTGAAAACAACATTCATAACTCATGAAGGTAATTATGAAATTTTGGTCATGCGCTTTTGTCTTACTAATGCACCTTCCACATTTCAATGTTTGACTAATTCCATTTTCAAACCATTCCTTCGAAAATATTTGTTAGTATTTTTTGATGATATACTAATCTACCAATTCATGGAAGGATTATGTTCAGCGTGTTGACATGGTTATCAAACTATTCGAGGAGAAACAATTATATTCAAAATCATCCTAATGTTTCTGTGGAGTACAAGAGGTGCAATACTTGGGTCATATTATATCTCATGAGGATGTTAAGGTAGACCCTAAAAAGTCAATCCATTAAGGAATGGAAGATTCCCAAAGACCTAAAGCATCTTTGAGGATTTCTCGCGTTGACAAGATATTATCTCAGGTATGTTAAGAATTATGGGAGAATAAAAACACCTCTAACAACATTATTGAAGAAAGATGCATTTTCTTGCACTTTAGAAGTAACGAAGGCATTTGAGTATCTTAAAAGGTAATGTCCCATGCACTGGGCTTAGCTACACTAGACTTCAAAAACAAATTTATTGTGGAATGTGATGCCTTAGTAAATGGAATTGGTGTCTTTTTAATGAAAGAAGGAAGACACATTGCTTTTGAAATTTGTCCAATTGAGGGAAATTATTTACACAAACATATTTATGAGAACGAAATATTGGAAATACTATATGCACTAAAACAATTGTGACATTACTTAATGAGAACACATTTCAAGGTAAAAACATATGATGATAGTCTTAAATACTTTTTGGAGAAAAAATTATCTTTAGAAGAGTAGAAAAAATGGGTCACAATGATGTTGGCTTATGACTTTGAAATCATCTACAAAAAAGGAAAACAAAATGTTGTTACAGATGTACTCTCAAGAAATAATGAGGATGTGGAAGCATTTCTCTGTGCCATTTCTATTATCCAATATGATTTGATAACTAAAGCAAGTGATGAATGAAAGTGTTGGGAACAGGATCCCACAAGGACATTTTTGGGGCTAAAAGCCCCCGGTTTGGCCAAATTTTATAAAAAAATTATAAAGGCTCTGCACTTTATGGTCGTATAGCGTGAAGGTGTCGAGTGTCATAAAGGGTTTTCTACCCGTAGTTTTGTAAAGTAAAGTTGGCTGTAAAAGATCAACCCATGGTCCGTGGGCCACGGGATTGTATAAAATCAACTAAGCTCTAATTAGTTTTAGAGTAAGGCAATGAAGAAGATAGTCATAGCTCTAAAGTAAGAAGTCTAAGCTTCAGGTCATAGCGTAGGCAGAGGCTTTGCAGTTGAGTGCATAGAGGCCTAGGGTGGAAATCTACAGCTGAGTGCGCGGACCCCTACAGCTGTGTGCGTAGGGTGGATAGAATCTATAATCACTTGATGATATCAATAAAGAGAAGTATTCTACAAATTTTGTGCCTTTGTTTCGATTAATGCATCTTGTCATTTTGTGGATGAATTCCTTTATAATGCTTATATGATGCACGAATGAATGCAATTATGTTGGGTAAATGAACGCAAGTAAGAACATCTATTTACACGGTGCTAACTGTATGTATCTAATAAGATATGTAATATTCTTAAGGTAACTTGACAATCTATCCAATACGTTGCCTTAGTAGCATGAAAGTATCTTAATCAAAGGTTAGGGCTGCGTGTTAAGTAAACTTGACTCAGGATAGAGTCAAAGGAGGTTAAACAGTGATGGTTTTGGGGCACATGGTATTGTGCACCCATGGTATTCTGCCCGTGGTATTATATGTAATGGAGCCTATAAAAGGATGGAAGGACTTCATTGTAATGCAAGGGCCTGGAGGTGAGCGGTGAAGGCTCACTTGGCAGGATTGGCCAGGGTTTTGGCCAAGGATAATGAAATTTCATTATGATTGGGTTTTTCCCCGGATTTGGGGTTTTCCCGGATAAACATGTGTATTTATGTGTTTATGGTTATTGCTGGTTAATTTTATATTTATTCCTCTCGGTAATTAATTTATGTTCTTGGGTAAATTTCTTAACACTGCGTGAAGGCTAGTTGTACCCTTTCACGAAGGTATCGAAGGGAGGAATAAGGGGTTAGGAAGACAGAACCCTAGAACTTAATGACCTGCATGAAAGTAGGAATAAAAGGAATAAACCGATATCACGACTATCCTAGGGTGTAGAAACTTGGTTCCAGAATCCCCCCATGCTGCTTCGGGTGAGACTTTGGTCCACGCTTTAGAGGTTGATGCCAAAAGGGTTAGTAGTGTAGGAATTTGTTTGGCTAATGGATGATAAATCTCGGCTAGGCCCCCTTCAAGCCAACAAATGGTTATGTTGCCAGGATTGGAATCTACATAAGAGATGTGTGATGTCGTGTGATTGGAATCGAACTAAGAAAGAGATCAGAGATTGCTTGGATAGAAAGATCCATGAATTCGCAGCGCAGGAAAATAAAGGTTTGTGCCTGACAAAGGAACAGTTGCTGGACAGGTACCTATATACATAAATACATGAGATTTTCTTTTGTTCCTTTCTGGTTGAGATATATGAGCGAATCACGAAGCTAGAAGATAACCAAGGAAGGTGGAAACTTGACGATCCTCCTATGTGGACCCCAAAGCTAGTGAGAAGGTTGGAAGTATCAGAAGATAAGATCGCCCACCTTGTCGATCATTAGCTTGATTGCATCATAGGATGATTTGTAACTGAATTCACGATCGGCACCTCAATAAGCTACAGTGAGGAAAAGCGATGATTTTTCAAAGGTCCATAAGATAAGTACGTTAAATCTTTGAATACCTGGATTAAAATATTATTGTGTGAAAAATGGGTTATGCATCTACCTTGATGTTTGGAGCTACGTGAAGAAGAAAAAATTACAGCAACAAACCACAAAACGGTCTTGAATATAGTCCATTAATTTCACCTCCACGAGGTGATGAACAGGGGATAGCATAGGCTTATCCGTGAAGTATTATTCAGTTGATAAGACAAGGATCCCGATGACTGCCACCTCCACCCACACCGCCTCCAACTTCACCACCATCACCTGTGACTTCACCCGTACCACCTCCGCCTCTACCATAGTTCAATATGGCGAATTCAGGGAAGTTCCCTTTGTTCAAAGGCTTGGTAAATGAGGACCCAAACTAGTTCTGTTTCATTGTGAAAGTTGTATGGAAGCTCAGGGCATTACACATGATAAAATAAAGAAGGCAACATTGGTTAGTGCTCTGCAAGATTGCGCACTAACCTAGTATATCAACTACTCTAATGATATCCCGAATGTTGGAGTGACACATATCCAGACATCACTAAATAATTAATTCAGTAGGCCTAAATCTGAAGCATAGTCTATTGTGGGGTTCAAGTAAATCACGATGCAACTAGGCAAGACACCTTGGGAACTGTATCAAAGATTGAAGTGCAAAATCTGTGAAGCTAACATCAACCTAAATATGGACAACATCATGAATGGTTTGTGGCTTCGCTCTTGCCACACCTAAGGGTTGTGCTGTCACAATAGAAGATAATGACTCAAGTCGAGGACTTGGAAATTGCAATGCGACTGCATGAAACACCAATGTAAGATTCAAAGCTGGGGGTTCAGCAGATACATGCATAGTTGAAAAATATTTTGCTTGAGATGCATTGAAGCAAGACAGAATAGTTCGACTAGAGGTGCATGAGGAGGTATGGTGCCTGAAATGCAAGGATCAGAGGCATGACAAAGACCATTGCTCAATCTTTGCGAACTATTTGGTAGGAGGAGGACCAACGCCTTTAAGGTCGGAAGCTTAGGTAGGACCAAGCACGAGACCTGCGTTGTGGTGTGCTATATGTCAAGCAATACGAAAACATGCCATGAATAACTACCATTTGTTGTAGAAGTTTGTACTAACACTGTAACAATTGTTTTGCAACTTCTGTAGTTTGGTAGGGCATGATGAGTGTAATTGCATAAGTTATGATCTAATTATTGATAGAACTCTTGCCTATAGGGTTCACGCATAAACGCATCCCCCTGACCAGGGTGCGGGGATGGCGCGGACAAGCTTTCAGGGGTGCAGATGAGGCCACGACAGAGGAGGACCCGGAGGACGTTAGAGACAACTCATTTGCTACAATTGCAGAGGACAAGGACACTATGCCCACAATTTCACTAACCCAACCCATCCACCGTGCAAGTATTATGCTCTATTTGATAATGAAACAGAAGACTGTCCTACGTTGATAGTAAGGATACATGAAAAAGGGGTGTTACCACCTCAGCTGACTCAGAATCTATAGATGATTAGGTTTGAATCATGCAAAGAGGATCCGAACATGAATATAGTGCTTCGAAGTGGAACCATAACAGGAGATGATAAGGGGAAACAACCTGAAGACAGTACATGGGTTCGCAAAGCTCTGGCAAAGGAGGCTGAGTTTGATTTGGAGCGCGCACGTGAAACATTCATGGAAGCAAAGAAGAGATTCATTGAGGCCTCCACCTCAAGGATAAAGGATAATCCTAATCAAGAGATGGACTGTTCTATGCTTACAACCTTCCTTGAGACTTGCATGAAGCTACTGTGTGATAGCAAGGCTATGAATGGGTTGCAATATCTCATAAATAGATGCGTCGGAAATAGTCTAGTTGAGCCGTGCATAATACGAAAGCTTGGTAAACATAAAACGAGGATGCGATGGAGATGAGACTGACCACACATATAGGAGAGTATGAGATGGACTAGGTTATCTTGGACCGAGGGTCAGACGCGAATGTCCTGTCGAAGTAGACTTGGGAGCAAATGGGTAGACCCATGCTGCAGTGGTCTCCAATTCAGCTAAGGATGGAAAATCAACAAAAGTTCATCACCATGCAGCGGCTATAGTGGGTTGTTGTACATATTGAAGGTGTGAGCGTGCTAGCTGACTTTGAAGTAATTGAAGTTGTGGATGACAACAACCCCTAACCTGCACTCTTGGGAATTCATTGCGCTACTAATATGAACAGGGTAACCAATCTAAAGAAGTGAAAGATGATATTTCAGAAAAAATCACTCTGGATAATATTATCCCTAGATCTTGTTGAAGGATCACACTATACTGAACCAGTCCATGATTATGAGAGTGATAATGATTTGGATTGTATCTGTAAGATAACAGCGTGAGACCAAGATTGGGTGAATCCAACAGTGGATTGATGAATTACATGAGATCAGGAGAGTTCATGCACCTCGGAGTCTGATGAAGAATTAGAGCGCTGGTAGAATCGGTTACATGAAGTAACTACGCTGAGCTGCAACATGATGAATCGGTCGATGCGATGTCTGTCGTTAGAGGTAAGAAATCTTCCCACTTATGATGGCCTAAATGATGTAGATATCTTTTTGGATGCATTTGAGAGGGAGGTACCAGAAGAGTAATGATTCGAGGCATTGGACTGGGCACTGCGTGCTATGCCTGCAAGATGGTGGGGTACGTATAAAGGAATATTGGATGATTGGCGTGAATGTAGGCGGATGATGAGGACACACTTTGGGAAAGCAAAGGAGAAAATAAAAGACAAATATGATGGGAAAGATGACCCACGTGTGCACTTTGACAAATGGGCTCAGGCTTATGGAGAAAAACCCCAACTTGAATGGCTACACTTGTTTTGTCACACCCAGGATGTTGTCCCGATGAGCTGGTACATAGAAATAGAGCTTTGCCATGGTGCAGGTGAATTGGATATTCTGCACAAAGGATTCATAATGACATTTAGTTTGGAAGACAGGTTTGACTATACTGATGAGGCATTACAAGAGGTGAAAGCAAAAATCTAGAGGATACCATAGGATCCTTTAGACCTTATTCAACTTGAGTGGGCTACTCAGCTCAGTCACCCACTAGAATGTTATAACGTAATTGTTGAAGAAGATGAGGAGGATCCATGAAAAATTAACACCCCTGAAATAGAAGGTCACCACAAGCTTGAAGGACTATAGGTTGCGAATCCTGATTTAATTGCACCAATGAGAACAAAACAGGTCAACATTGGTGCGGAGGCAGAGCCCAAATTTGCGAAGCTTGGAGATTACTGGGATGCCACGATAGTGGATGAGGTCATTGAATTAATCCACAAATACCAGGATTTATTTCCTACCAAGTTTACAGATTTAAAATGGATAATCAGGAACTTAGGTGTTATGAAGATCACGTTCAAATCTGATGTGAAGCCTATTAAGAAATGACCTTACTGTCTCAATCCGAAGTATAAGGAGAAGGTCCGCTGAGAGCTAGACAAGATGCTCGCGGCAGGTATCATTGAGCCTATGGAATAATATGACTGGGTAATCTCAATGGTGGTACAAGAGAAGAAGCAGAAAGATGAAATAAGGATATGCGTCGATCACATAAATTTAAATGACGCTTGCTACATGATCGTTTTTTGACTATGTTCATTGATGAAGTGTTAGACAATATAGGTGGCTAGGAAGCATATTCCTTCACTGATGGGTTCTTAGCCTACCACCAAATCAAAATCATGCTAGAGGATAGGAGCAAGACAACCTTCACAACTGAGTGGGGTTGTTTTTAGTATACTATAATGCCAGTTGGATTTAAGAATGCGCTTGCAATTTTCTCATGCATAGTCGTTGATGCGTTCAAGGAATTTACTCATAAGTTCCTCAAAGTATACTTTGATGACTTGACTGTATTTGGGTTGGTGAAATGCCATGTCACCAATTTATGCATGATGCTAGATACTTGTCAAAGATACCAAATCGCACTCAATATGAAGAAGTGTTTATTTTGTGTTCCTTTTGGGACCTTGTTGGGTCATGTAGTTTGCAGACAGGGACTGATGGTGGATCCTGCGAAGATTGCGGTGATACTGAACTTGGATGTGCCAAGAAGTGTGAAGTAGTTGTGTGCTACCCTAGGACATATAGGATATTATAGAAAGTTCATTAAAGGTTATGCCCAGATCACCACTCCTATGGAGAACTTGTTGGAATAGGATGTCACATTCTGCTAGAATGAGGACTGTAAGAAGAGCCTGGATGTATTGAAAGAGAAGATGGTCACTGTGCCGAATTTAGTCTTCCTGGATTAGAAGAAGGAGTTTCATGTACATGTCGACACATCATGTATAGCTTTGGGAGCAGTACTGACATAGGCTAGTGGAGAAGGCTTGGACCATCCTAAAGCGTTAGCAAGAAGAAGGTTATCTAACACAGAAAGGAACTATTCCACCATCAAGTGTGAAGGTTTAGCTATGGTATATGCACTCCAGAAGTTTTGTCACTAGTTGCTGGGAGGCCATTTTAAGATGTACATAGATCATTTCGCACTGAAATACTTGGTCAATATGCCTGTGTTTGGGGGGAGAATTTGCAGATGGTTGTTATTGTTCCAGGAATATAATTTTGAAGTTATTGTGAAGCTTGGACTACTGAATGTAGGACTAGACCATCTATCGTTCATCGAAGTAGGGGAAGAGCCCAGTTATTCAGAGGAAGAATTGCCTGATGCATAGCTATTTCCAGTACGCATCACGGATGGTCATTTTGAGGATATCATACAGTTCCTAATGATAGGAACTTCCCCGGAGGGATACACTGTCTAGCAGAAGAAGGATTTAGTGTTGCGCATGACAGATTTTTCTGTTATTGCTAGGCATCTGTAAAAAATGAGATCTGATGAGATATTTTGATGATATGTACCCGAGTTTGAAAGAAGCAACATCCTCGCAGATGCTCATGGGGGCATCGAGGGAGGAAATTATGCAGGGAGAGTGACTGTGCATAAGATTCTACGTGCAGGGTTGTGGTGGCCAACCCTCCATTAGGACTCAAAAGCGTATTGCAAGGCATGTGATGTGTGTCAAAGGACTGGCAAAGGCATCACAGAGGGATGAGATTCCATTGAATCCATAGATGATGTTGCAACCCTTTGAGAAATGGGCAATAGATTTTTTGGGACCCATTCAGCCCCAAGGAAAGACAGGAGCAAAGGTACATTATCACTGCGACAGAGTATTTGACCCAATGGGAGGAGGCATAGCCTATGAAAGAATGCACCAACACAACTGCTCCAAAGTTCCTCTTTGAGTATTTACTGACGTGATTTAGTTGTCCAAAGATCTTGATGAGTGATTGTGGTATGCACTTTCTGAATGAGATGATCAACATGCTAAAGGATAAATTTCAGGTATATCACCAGAAGAGCATGCCTTATCACCTGTAGGCTAACAAGACAGTGGAAGCATTCAATGAAGTGTTGGAGAATGTGCTGACCAAGGTTTACAATGCTCACTGAAGTGATTGTGACCTATGCATACCTGAAGTACTATGGGCTTACCGGACAACATGCAAGAAGTTGACTAGACAAACTCCCTTTAGGCTTCTCTATGGTGTTGAAGTAGTAATGCCCATGGAATCTATTGTGCCTAGTCTATGCATAGCAACACTCATAGGTATGATGGATCAGGAACCCTTGAGGAAAGGCTCGCATAGCTAGATGAGCTTGAGGAAGAGATATTTCTAGCAGAATTTCACTAACACGTCCAAAAGCAACGAAAAAGAATGGCATGATCGACATATTAAGCTACACAAACTTATGGTAAATGACTTAGTTTTGTTATATGATAGTAAATTTGATAAATTTCCAGGGAATTTTAGGATGCACTGGTTAGGGCCCTATGTCATTAAGGAGATTATTGATGGAGGAGCGGTATAGCTAGTCAACTTGAATGGAGATCCCTTCCTAGGAAAGGTGAATGGAATTCGATTGAAGCCATACAGTGGCAGTCTGACCATGTGACTAGATGAACGTAGCATAGTCTTAACACTCCAGGCAACTAAAAGGAGGCACAAGACTATAAACTACACTTCCTGGGTTGTAGAGCTAAGTGATTGGACAGTTGTGCGAAGCATGGAAGTGTCACAGGGTTCACGACAACATGAAGGGAGCTGCGCTACACATGGAGAAATCGTGGGTTGGCCGCAAAGTGACTATTAGAGCCAGTTTTCATGATTTGACAGTAGAAGTGCAGCCAAATTGTTGGGTAGCAGAGGCCCCACGTAACGGTTTTGGGACCCAAAGTCCACAAATTTGTGAAAAAAGTATGGTAAAGACTCTGTGAAGTGCGTAGAGCACGAATTTTAATGAGTCAAGTCAAACGGTTGTCTACCCAAGAATAATGTAAAATAATAAGAAGTAAGTCAGGCTGCCTATGGTCCGTGGACCATGGGAAGGTATAAATAGAGCAAGGCTCTATGGATAGAAGTCAGATTTTGCAGAAGTCTTTGTCTTGGATCTTGGAGTTATGGTTTTGTGAAGACAATATTATCTATGTCTGTAAGTCCAAGTCAAGGGTGTTGGTAGATATATAAAGGCTCTACATTTGTGTGCACAGAGGCTTGGTAGAGTCTGAAGCTGTGTGTGTGGACCCCTGTAGTTGAGTGCACAAGGTATATCTGGTTGTATTGGGGAAAGATTTTAATAAAGATAAGTGGTTTCTAAAGTATCATAGATCTATTGTGTTCTGATTTATGCATCTGGTATATGAGTTTGTATCCTTTTATAATTGCACGCACCAAGTTTTATTGTTAAATGTTTGCTTAAATACTATAATTAGAAGATCGGATCTATAATAATTTCGTTAAGAAGAAGGTACACCTGTGCGGATCTTCGCAAAATCTCGATAATAATCCAAAGTAGCGTGAGACCACAAAATGGTTTGCAACCCCTGCAGACCACATCAAGACATCCCAAGGGTGCAGAAGCCTGGTTCTAGCACCCTCCCCTACTACCTACGATAAGACCTCAGTCCGTGCTCCACAGACTGTTACCGAAAGGTCCGGTAGCTACGGGATTTACTTGGCTAAATAACTCTTTCAAACCTAGGTCAAGGCCTAATAAGCCAACAAATGGTTCCATTACCGAGACTGGGATCTACCTAAGGGATGTTTGATGTTTGAACACTTGAACCCTACAAAGAAAGAGCTTGAAGATTTGTTGGATCAGAAGCTTCATGAGTTCATGGTACAAGAAAACATAAATCCACGGATATTTGAGGAAAGGTGGTTAAATCACTACATATACATAGAAATCCATGAGATCGTCTTCATGTCATTCTCGATGGAACTGTATGAGTGGATCGCAAGGCTAGTTGACAATGTGGGAAGGTACAGACTTGATCAACCAAGAGTGTCAACTCCAAAGCTGGTGCGCAGGCTAGAAGCATCTGAAGATAAGATCGCGAGGGCAGTAGATCATTGGCTAGATAGGGTAATAGGAGGGTTCATCACTGAGTTCGTGATAGACACCACTGTAAGTTACAGCGAAGCAGAAAGGAATTTTCTCCAAAGACTATGGGGTAAGTACATGAAATCATTAAATACTTGGATTAAAATGTTGTTATGTGAGAAATGGGTTATGCAAATCCATTGATGTCTAGGGTAACATGGAGTGGAAGTGGCTACCGAGGGATCGAAGGATTAGGAAATAGTCCCCTAATTTCATGATCTCGAGAAAGTGAAAAGGAGCTCACTGGGTTCTCTCCGAGAAGTGCGGTCTGGTTGATAAACCAAAACATTCCTCTATTACCACATCCACCCACACCATCACCCACTTCACCTACGTCAGCCCCGCCTTCATCAACCACATCTCCACCTACCCCACCTCCACCACCTCCAAGGGTTGGAATGGTGAATGTGATCAAGTTGCCTGTATTTAGGAGCATAGGAAACAAGGCACTGTTATAGCTCAAAATCTCACTCTTGTGGTTTGTGATGTTGCACTTATGGCCTAGGGCAACCCCTCCTTCTAGACCTGGTCCAAAATTTAAAAAACAGTGTTTTATTCCCTATACGCGACATTGCCCTGAGCTAAATGTGTGTATACGTGGGTCTGTGTATACCCAACCCATGTATATGTCTTAAAAGACTTTAAAAAAATAAATATCCTTAATTTGGGGTGGAGATCACGGGTTTCACCTATTAATTACCTATTAGTGCCCATGGCCCAACTGTTCCCAACGAATTCCCAACTAAAAAACTACTTTGGGAGAAGTATAGAAAGGCTTCAATGGGAAGGCCAAAGGGAGGAGAGAAGAGAGAGAAAGATTATTATGCTGAGATTTCCCTGACCA
>APFE031242479.1:0-12037 GCA_000404065.3 Pinus taeda
GGGTTTGACCAAAAAGACAGACAGTGAAATAACAGAGAAATATCAAAACCATGGTATACCCAAATCCGAGGCTCACAGAGAGCAAAAAAAACCAAAAAACCGACAAAACGCATAGGTTTTAGGTCAGTGATCGAGAGTATAGACCCATGACCCAGGGACTGATCCAGCGCTTGCAGTAAAGAACCATTACATCTAGAGAACAATATAGTTCTTGGGGGATTCCTGACCAGTTGGGGCCTTGGCTCTGCTTGCCTGAGGAAACGAAGAGCGTGTTCCCTGACTTGTGCCCGGTTTTTCCTCCGCCTGATCCCCAGCACCTATAGCTTCCTGACAGATTGAGTGTCGCAGAAGGCTGATCAAGACTGTGAAATTCTTGGAAATGCTATCTAATTGCTGCTCCAGGCTGCTGATTTTAAAGTCCAAGCCTTCCAAGATCACCTCATGCTCCGCAGAAGTTGCGGAAATAGCTTGTTGAGCTTGTCGAGCCTGGCTGATATAATCACCTTGCATGCGTATGACTTTTTCCAACATCAACTTCATCTGCCACATTTCCGACTGCATGCGGACATATTGGGTGGCCCGGGTTGAAGATGTTCCAGGGTCCTGAACCCACTCCATATCCTTCTCTAGCTCATGCTCCTCCAAATTCTCCTCTTCCTCCGCCACTATAGCCTCCCACTCCTTAATCTTACGTTTTTCCTTCTGAGAGGCCCTTGTCTCATAAGTTTCCCTAGCTTGCTTGAGATCTCTGTTGGCAGACGCACTTCTGCTACCCTCGCCCGTCATTTTCTTGATATTAAGCACCGAACAACACCATATTCTGAGGGCCAAGAAGATGAGTTTCTGCAGATTAAATGAATGCATCGTGATTCTAGCATTGCTGGGGTCTGGAGATATAGGGGAGAGAGCGGGTGAATCACTTGCTGCGTTCCATCTTGTCATCCTCTGACCGCAAATCCTTTCATAATTATCCTTGCTTCGTGGATCACATTTTCGATGATGTATCGGAGTATTGTTATTAAGGTTTCCCCACTTAAACCCCTCCGATGAGTGTCAGGTGTCCATACTTTTAAATGGTTGCCGGTGGAACTCATACTTTTCCTTCATGAAGCTGAAGGGAGTGACTCCCATCTGCCTGCGCATTGAATGGCCATTTCCTGCCTGTCCTTCATTCTTTTGTCGACCCTTAATTCCCTTCTCAGTACGATTGATGATAATGATATCCCAATACCTGCAAAGATCGTCGTCCCTCGGGCCTTATCTATCGTTAACCATATCTTGCCTCGAGAGCAGAGTACATTTTTCTTGTACTTCCGAGCAAGTGACGTCCTGCCAACAGTTGTCCATGATGATGGTGGGGTTCTCTATACCATAATTCGCCAGATGATCCGCTACTGAATTGGCTTTGCGACAAACTGCCTAAAAGAGTAAACCATTCAAACTCAGAAGATGCTCTGCAATATTCTCTGTCACCTTAGCCAGTCTCCAATGCTGAATGACTTTGCTTGCTTTGGCTCCCGCATACAACTAAAAAATATAAACATTATAAACAAATATAAAAACAGTAAAAATTTTAAAAATAGGCTTCCTTTGGGCTTCTCATTGGGCTCAACCCAATTCCGAGAATCGCCTGAGGGGCTCATCCAATTCTAAGAATTAGGCTGAGCCTGCCCAAGGTCGCGACCCCTCAGGCTACTAGGCAGGCTCAGTCTAATTCTCAGAATCGGACTGAGCAGCCTAGGGGCCATGGCCTTGGGCGGATGGAGTTTCTTGCAGCAACTCCGCCCGCCCAGGGGTCTGAGCACCCTCGGCCCTGGGCGAGCAGAGCCGCTCGCATGGGCCTCGGCCCTAGGTGGGCAGCACCGCTCGCAAGGGCCCTCGGGCCCCTCGACGGGCTCGCCTATTCTCAGAATCAAATAGAGTCTGCCTAGGGACCCGAGGAGTCGCAACCCTAGGCAGGCTCAATCTCATCCCGAGAATTGGATTGAGCCTGATCAAAGGCCTGAAAAACACAATGCTTTTTTAATTTGTTTTTTAAATAATTAATATTATTTATTTTATAATTTTCTGCTTTTATGGTTTTTTTTTTAATGAAGTTTTTTGTTATTTTAATTTTTTTTTATATAAAAATTTAAAAAAAGATTTATAATATTTTTCATAAATGTTTTTTTTCAATTGGTTTGTATTTTCATGTTATTTCATTGTTTTTAATATTCTTTTTTTTTAATTACCTTATTATTTTTAAATGTGTTTTAATGTTTGTTTTGCTTTTTTTGTTTTGTTGTCCAATGATAACATTTTTATTTGGCCATTTTATTTATTTTGGGTTCTTCATTCTTTTTTCTTTCTCAGTTTTTTGAAAAATATGTTGTTTATATATATATATTATATTATAAAAACTAATATGATACCGATGTTTATTTGTTTATTTTTAACATTTTTATGAATTGATTTTTTTTTTTTGTCTTTTTATAAATTTGAACTTTTGTCATTTTTTTAATTTTTTTGTTTTTTAATATATATTTTATTTATTTTTTTTTTGGTTTTTGTTTTTTATTTTTATTTATTTTTAATAATTATGTTTTCATAATTCTTTTGAAATTTTAATATTTTTCGGAGTCATGATAAAATCTTATGCCATTATTTCAAAATGTTGAAAAATTATCCTAAAAAACAAAAAAACAGACATTATTTCAACATCAACGTATCAACACTTTTCGTTTTCAAGGTGTTTTTTGCACAAAAAAAATAAGTCATTTTTAAAACATGTTGTAAATTTACCCTAGAAAAAAAGGTTATTCCAACATTAACACTTTTCATTTTTGAGTTGATTTTTCATGTTTTTTGGGGTTTTTTCGCTAGAGTTCTCGTTTTGAGTTTATAGTTCCTATTTCAAAGTTTACGTTGTTAAAACTTGCTTCGAACCTGCTACATTGTCGTTCTCTTTCGAATCTATTATATCTAATTGCTATGCATCTATCAAATAATCATTCTACAACTATAGGACTTCTTCTCCACACTCCCTTATCTCTGCACATTCCCCTCTAACCGCACATCCTTCACTTCGCACACATTCATGGCTCGATGTACATCTTCTCCCACACAGTGAAATCTGAAAAAAAATTTAAGATAAACAAAAAAGTTTAAAATGAAATAAGAGCAAATGCACTAACAATATTTGTCATGGTGTCAATCCCAATATCAATGTCATAACACTCATTGATGAAACACACCGCCGCACGCCCCTCTCTCCTCCCACTTATGTAAAGGTTGTTCAGAGCATTGTCTAAATGTTAAAGTCAGAGAACTCACAAATGAAATGACCACTCAAAAAATAAGTCCTTTTTTAATTTTAAAATGATTTTTCAAACATTGAAAAATACCAAAAATAAATTGCCCTCCACCAAGGGAATCATGTCCCATCATAGCTCAATCAATTGAAAATTAGAAATAAGATTTCCAAAAATTAGAAAAATATTTTGGATTTATGGAAAAATAGAAATATTCAAATTTTCCCAAAACTTTGGCTAAAATTGCAAAAACACAGTAAAATAGTACAAAGTCAATACACTTTGACGATCAGGTGAATGTTAGAGCCCCTAGCGAGGCGAGGACTAATAACATATAGTCTTTATTTCTCTTTTTCATTAATTAGTTATAATACGAGGCTTTATCATAATATCTAAGGCAATTTCTTTGTTTTTAGTTTTTGGACCATGTATTATTTAGAAGATTTATTGAATTATTTTCAATGCCGCAAGTATATTATTGAGAAAACTTTTGGCAATAATCACATAGGAAATGTTTTATTGTGTTTCGAACCAAATTGTCAAGACAATATCATATATATTTTTCATTTTTCTTATATGGATCATTGTTATTACCATCCAATTGTATATTTTACTATAGAACAATATTTTTTTCAATAATTTTTATAATATTATAAAAAATATTATAATTTTTAATTATTAATATTTCTATTTATTTAATTAATTTTTAAAAATATTCTTTAAAAACAAAATATAAAAAAATGGAAATGAAGTACATAAACATATATTATTATAATATAGGTATGGGTTAACTCCGAGTTATTTTGGAGTTTTCGGCTGGGATTGGACAAAAACGTTTTTGGTCAAATCTTCATTTCTTTTTTTAATTGGTATTCTTGGACGAGGGCCAGGCACTTATGTAGACAGGATGAATTCCATTTCATGCATGTTGAATCTTCAGTTGTCAATGTGGTGGTAAACCCAGATCTATCGATGTTTCTATTGGGAAAGGCTACAACGTCCCTCAACCTACTGATGACATATTCCAACATCTAACTAAGGTCCAATTATGTGCAAATTATCCCTGACAACCTATCTTCGAAAAAAAAACCTCATTTTGGGAATTATTGCATGTTGTCATACATAACTAAATGCATGTTAATGTGTAATGGATATGCACATATGTATTAAGATTAAGATTTTTAGCAAAATAAATAAATAGAAATAAATTAGTATTCAGTGATATTCAGTGGTAAAAGGACAATGCTATTATGACTTTTCCTCACCCAAGTTTAAATGAGAGTTATACTGATTGGGTTGCTGTCCTATAGGATACAGCATTGTAAGATATTCAACTATATGTAGTATTGCCCTTCTTCCCAAGGGAGTCCTCCCGCTTTAAATAAATAAATAAATATATAAAATACTTTCTTTTAATTGTGTACAAATTGATTGCAGTGCTTTTAATGTTTGTTTTCCTTTCAACAAGAAGTCAGACTTTGATTTTGAATATATATATTATATAAATTTTTGTTATTAATTTATATTTAATTAATTATAATTTGATAATTAATACTATTGATTTATCGTAGTAGTAATAATAATAGTAGTAATAGTTTTATATTATTATTATATTATGAGCATATATATTTTATATTTTTTAGTGATTCCAAAAAGCAGTAAGATTGCAATTTTTTAATATCAAAATATATTTTTGAATTAATAAATAAATTCCAATGACATACAATATTTCTAAACATATTAATCTATCATTTTACATGTAATATTTTTTTAATATAAGTTTAATATATAATAAATAGGGTTTAAAAAACAAACAAAACTTAAAACATTTAAATAATATCAAATAATATTTTTTTATAATAGAATCATCTCATTATAGACTATTTACTTTATTTTTGAGAGAGATTGTGTATATATATAGAGAGAGACTTTGTATTAGGACAAATAAGGATTGCATAAATAAATAAATAAAAATTGCTAGTTGTTTGTGGAAGGGAAGCTACTAACCAATAATATAAGTTTAGAGTCCTGAGGTTGCTAAGACCCTATCTAATTGGAGCATCTTGTAAATAAAAACTTATAAAAACATGTTGGCTATTCCAGACCTTGACATACATCAACATGAGAAGACAAAAAACACTACTAATGCTAGACTAAAAAACTAGTGAGTCATAACAACTATTCGAATGAATATCCAAGTATTTGCATTCATTGGTCACTACCCTCATCTGAGGAGAAGGAGATGTTGGTTGATTCCCTAGATAGAATGGTCAGCTTGCGGTCTATATTATCAATATTTTCCTACAACACTGTCAATGATAGAATTTTCATGTTGAGTCCTCATATACCTCCGTATGCGGCTTGCAATATTCAAATGACTTTTAACCTTGTTCCTATTTTGTGTCATAATCGATGAAGTGACTAGAGTGCACAAAATGCACCAAGTATAGTGGAGGCTACAACTTCCTTTCTTGTGAGTTAGCATCATATTAAGAGAGGGGATGTCTGCTCTTGCATACCCTCCTTGGGGGAGAGTATATTTTCTAATTATTTATAATATAATGTTAAAATATATTTATGGAGAGATCAATTTGATTTTATTTATTTATAAAATTGTTAGAAATTAATTAACAAAGTAATTAAGTACACAAAATATTGCGGAAACACAAATATAGAAATGCATAGAACAAGAGAGACATAGATATATGTGGTTCACCCAATTTGGGCTACGTCCACAGAGAAACAACTAGTCCTTCCTTTTATATTATCCAACAAAATGAAGAGATACAACCTATTACAAATCCAATGTAATTTCCTCTTCTCTCTAACACAGTCTCCTCTCTCTTTATCACTCAAAATAATAACCAACATCCACAATACAACTCCCTCGTATAAACCGAGGGGTTTCTTTCTAGGAAAAAAAACCCTAAATTAAACATAACTTATATCGTTAAATCATCTACTTAATGAATGGTGCAGATTGACTATGGAATTACAATATTTTACAAGGCAAATTTTCATCTATTTTTAGCTTCGAGGGTGCTTCCCTCGAACCCCTGCTAAGGGGGGCCTCCAAACATGCAGTTGCCCCCCCGAACCCCCTAGGCAGCAATAATTTGGGGGGGAGTGGGCAAGCCCCCCCACACCCGTTGGGGATTGGGATCCAAATGTGGTTGAAAGAAGACCTCTGAATGAAGAAGATAATCAAACTCCACATCCAACAAAATCTTCGAGGGTGCTTCCCTCGAACCCCCGCCAAGGGGGGGCTCCAAACATGCAGTCGCCCCCCCTAGACCCCCTAGGCAGCAATAATGGGGGGCAAGGGAAATCCCCCCCACACCCCCCCATCGGGGATTGGGATCCAAATGCGGTTGAAACAAGACCTCTGAATCAAGAAGATAATCAGACTCCACATCCAATAAAATTGAGTTTTAAATTATGACAATAAGAGCAGTTTTAGGAATTAATGTGTAGATTCTAAACTACTCGTGCATTTTTCTAAATCACAATACTAGAATCTACTCTATTGATTTGAGGAAGTAAATTCACAATCAAGAACACAAAGCATTAACATGCATTAATATTCAACACGCATACAAAGAGATTTATTTAAGGGAAAGAAACTGCTCAAAACCCCTTAGTATTTGTATTGCATTATTCAAAGAATCTGGATGAATACAATATGTTATGCTCAAGCTTGAGCTTAACTTGCACCTATATCCTCTATCCTCAGCTTGATTGACTTACCTTGGCCAATACTTAGCCAAAATTTCGAGCCTCCAAGATCTTATTTCCTTGCGTTGTTTCCTTGGGAAATTGCCCCTATTTTTTAGGAATTCCTCACCAAGGAATTGCACAATTACCATATGTCAATTGTTTGTCTACATGCACCACTTGTACAACTTGAACTAGTTCACAATTGATAATAGACTACCCTTGAACTCCAATCTCAACTGGGTAACTCGAATTCTATACATGCAACAATTATTTTGGGTTGACTGATTAGTTAAATGGATGATCACTCAGTGTGGAAACATTTACATACCCACAACTTGACCTCCACTAGTTCTTCTGATAGAGAGAACTAGTTAAACTGAAAATAACTCAAATTAACTAATATAGATTGCTACAAATTAGCAATCAATCATGTAGAACTAAACTCAAGTGTCTCCAACTTGAATTTATTGAGTTAACTGAGTGATAAGAGCTGTATCACCTTAGTTAACTACCTCCAAGTGTTCTGCTGAAATTGGAATTCGAATTTTAATCTAGTTTGACCAAGGCAAAGTCAAAACTAGATTTTCTTGTTGCAATTTCAACACTCCCTCTCAGTAAGAAAGGGATTATCAGATACCTTAATCCTACTTCTACGGAACTCAAATTTTCCTCTTGACAAGGCCTTTGTCAAAATATTTGCATCATGTTCCTATGTTAGAATGTAGTGCAACAACATAATCCACCTTCGCACACAATCTCGTAGATGGTGATACTGACTGTCAATATGCTTGGATCGATCATGAAATACTAGATTCTCAAAGATTTTGATACAACTTTGTTTGTCATAATAAATCATTTTAGGATCCATCTTTTGACCAAATAACCCAACAAGAATCTTCTCATCCAGATAACCTCACATGTTTCTTGACTTGCAGTCATGTACTCTGCTTCTTCTAAGTTGAGTGGCATATATCTGCTTCTTGATGTACCAAGAAACCATTGTTAACCCAACACTGAAAATTCCTCCTAAAGTGCTCTTCCTGTCTAATGGACTCCCTGCCCAATCTACATTTGTCAAGCCTTGCATCTTCACTCCCTTTGTATGTATGTACCATTTAGAAGATGTAACATTGTTATATTACTAAAAATAATTGTGTCAACACATTAGGTAAAAAAGACCCAAATAATCATGTTAATAGGCATGCCTATTTTGGAACACAGCTTACAAAATTTTAATTTAATTATCAACAATTATTAAGTGGATAGTGGGAATTTAACATCTACAAAATATTGTAAAATATCCTTAGTAATATATTATGTAATAAGTACATTAATATTTACCATTTAGTAGTTTAATGTTTATAGATATTTATTAATCATTTAATTTAAATATTACTACTAATGCTTACATATTATATTATATATTATGAATATTTTATTGGATCAAATTTAATTTTTTTTTTGTTTTTTAAATAATCACTATTAAAAATAGGTTGAAATTTCAAAACAGAGTCCCCTTCAAATTTAACGGATTTTGATACCTCCTCATCAGTGATTTTGCAAAATATTTATACCCATAATCAAGAAATAGAGATAGAATTTGAACAACAAATTGTCCGCTTCACAAACAATTTGCCCATCAAATTTCATCCCTAATTACAAGTATATACATTTTAATCCCTAATTACAAGTATATACATTTTAATGTCCCATCAATCATTGCAGATGTCTGCAGTTACCGGCCGGTCTTTAATACAGTAAGCAAAATAGATTTGTTAATCAACCAAAAAAAACTGATCAAACTATCCTGAATCTGAATCAGCAGTTTGCATAAAAGCATGAACAACTTTGTATTTGTATTTGCACTGACGAGGACAGCACAGCAGCGTCTTCTTTCGGTGTACTCGCACTGACACATTCGGCAGCCAATTCCCGAAGAAAGCAGACCACAAAGATCGTGCAAATCTCAACATGAAGGGTCACGCCTCAGAACTGAAGTGCTAAATGGTAATGCCGGGACCCCGACATCCTCTGCCACCGCCTGCATTTCCTTCCGTAAATGTCAAAGCTCAATTGCTGTGGGTACTCTGAAGCCAAATAATATAAAAACCTATTATTCATATCTGTGTCGTTTTAACACCTGTCGACGTCCGCAGAAAAAACGCGTAACCACAAGAGATATGGTTTCAATTCTTCTTTTTGGGTACATCATGGTTAGCGTCTCAGTGAGAGGTCCATTTTTCTCTTTGGGTCTATTAGGGTGGTTAAATTTTTCTTTTTCCCCTTTAGGTTTAGGTTCTCGATAAATCTTTACCAAGGTTTTTTTTTATTACGAGTCTAATAGTAAGTAAAATGAATGAATATTTTTAATGACCTTCACCTGGGTAAGCAGTATAAGAGACCCAAAGAATAACAATTTTAAGTTGTATTTCGTCTTTTGTTATGAGTTTTGATTAGAAGATTTTGTCTCTTGCTATGAGTCGTGACTAGAAGATTAACATTTTGATTGATCTTATTTTTGTCAAATAGATGGTGCACTTTGTCAACCTTTAAATCGTTTTCATATTAAATTATGATATCCTTATATGTTGCACACTCTTTGGGGATCTCTCACCTTCCAATCTCACATCTAAGGTGATGTGACCCTGTCCTCAAGTGTGCCATTAGCACCCTTACTTTTCCTCTCCTAAATTTCTTTTTCTCACCATGGTCACAAGTTGGATTCAACTCTTTGATGTAGTGGGTTTTTTTAGGGCCATAGTGATTGGTCCACATGGGCTTCCTAAATTTTTCCATCACATTTTTATTTATTTAGAAACATCTAATTACTAGCAATCTCAAAGTTAAAGCCACACTCCCCTACCGAATCTTTTTCGCTGAAGCAAGTATTTTTCCATTAGAAGCAACAACAATAACCAAGTTAATAAGCTATTTAAATAAGACTAGAAACATGGATAACCAACGTTGGCCTAAAATAACTATGGAAAGAAGGACTTTTCCATTAGAGGCAACAACAATAACCAGGTTAATAAGCTATTTAAATAAGAGGTTAATAAGCTATTTAAATAAGACTAGAAACATGGATAACCAAAGTTGGCCTAAAATAACTATGGAAGAAGGATTAGATCGTAGGAAGAAAACTTGGATGAAGCAAAACTTGGAATATCAAGTTGCATGAATGCCCTACCAACAACCAAGGTATTCTTTCTAACTGCCTCCAGCTCCAAGTTGACATGTTAACTTTGAGATTGCTAGTAATTAGATGTTTCTATATTCTTTCTAATTGCCTCCACCTCCAAGTTGACATGCTAACTTTGAGATTGCTAGTAATTAGATGTTTGTGTATTCTTTCTAACTGCCTCTAGCTCCAAGTTGACATGCTACTTTCTCATACTTCACAACCATAGAGAACAACAGATCCCAAAGTTCAACTTTTCTGCGCTTATTTTGGAGTAAGTATGGGGCTCTCCATCCTCCCATAATTCTTTTCATCCTTCAATTCTCCTAACTGAGCTTCTCATGTAATTCAATTCCAAGATATTTGTATTCTTTCACTATTTCTAGAGGACTACCTTCACTTTTTGTGAAATTTAATCCTAAGATATTTGTATTCTTTCACTATCTCTAAGAGACTACTTTCAAAAAGAAAAGTCACAGGTTCAATTCTTTTGTTTGGTTCCATCCTGGTTAAGGTCGGAGTAAGAAGTTCAATTTTGCTCTTTAAGCCCATCACTGTACTGTGGGTCAATGCTGGTAAAGTAAACCCATCTAGGATTTGTATGAGTTCAATTCTTCTTTGTGTGCATTATGGTTAGGGTCCCTGTGACAAATAGAGTTATTTTAGACACGTCTAGGATCATTATGAGGACGAAAAAAGAAAGAAGAGAAAGCTGCCCTTCAAAATTGATTTGGAAGCAATCCTAGAGTACTACGTATTGCGATCCGGGGATAAGATATCGTACTCGAATTCAAGAAAGGAAGGCTCGTTCTGTAAGCTTTTCTTTAGTGGAGATGAAAGCAAACGTCCGCGTCGAGTGCAAAGATTGACAGTTTCACGTGAGGGTGTTGAAATATTGGGAGCGGTACTTGAACTTAAATGCCTTCCTCGTCAGAAAAGCCATGTGATGTCTTAGGGCATTTAAGTAGCCTTTGTGTTCTGGACCCTGTTGCTGTTATAGTACTACTGGTTTCGGTCAGCGCGGGCAAGGGCCGGTCGACTTGACTTTTGCTATTCTGAACGGAGGACTGCAAAACTCCCATGGAGTTTCAGTGGGCGCTCCGGTACATATTTGTCTTTCAACTCAACTTTTTACTCAATCGGTTGAGCCTGTGCTGAAGCCTGAAGATGTTGTGAAACCATATGTCAGAGAGTGTATATCACTATAATGGGACGATGGATGATAAAGATGAAATTGGGCACTCAGGAGAAGAACTCGGAAAATTATAATTCTATTACCGTAGACAATGGCCTCACCTTATCGGAACTTTAACACCATCCATTAACAGCGTGCACAGCGTTTAATTCATGACATTCAGATGGCAACTTCTCCGTTTTCTGTAATCTCCTCAAAGCAGGGATGGAATTTACCGGGGTGATTTGCATGGATGGAATTTACCAGGGTGATTTGCTTGTCAAATATACTCAAAAATTTTAGCAGCTAGTCCGTATAAATTTTCAAATTTGAAATAAATTTTCAAATTTGAAATAAATTTTCAAATTTGATTTGTGTTTCAGATTTGAAATTTTTAACTAAAAAATTTAGCTACTGGTCATGCTGAAATTTTTGTGGAAATGGATTCAGCACCATCAAAAACCTCTAGGACACTTAAAATTTTGAAGTTTAACAACTATAATTTGGATTGTGAGAATGATTTCAGCAAAATCACATAGAGAATCAATTGTGGACGCTTTTCGAACCAATAGGATCACAATTCAAGTATGGATCACAGAAGTCAAAACTCTTTAACTATAACTTGGATTTACAAAAATCCCCAGATTTTCTCTAAATATGCCCTAAACTTCTATAACT
>APFE031242481.1:5264-34403 GCA_000404065.3 Pinus taeda
TGTAAAGACTGCATTTCCATTTAATTCAAAATATAAAGATTGTACAGGCTGATGTTAAGTTTATCAAATAATTTCTATCAATTAAATGCGTCTACATATATGTAAAGACTGGTTTACCATTCAGCTGAAAATATAAGGATTGTATAGACTGATATTGAGTTTTATCAAATAATTTCTACCAATTGAATGCATCTGCGTACCTGATTCTCTGCTTTGCGTACCTGATTCTCTGCTCTGCGTACCTGATTCTCCTGTCTGGTGTTAATCACATTGCTCCGAGTTTTCTGCGTCCATTACCAAACCAACTTATGCCTCCCTGCCTATCTGGAATCCACCTCTGTGGTTCCCAGATCCAGAGGACTCCGAAATGGATGTCCACTGGCCCCCGTGCCCAAAACTCCAAAGAACAGCTCAAAATTTCCCGATTTACAGTTACAAAACTGAGCCCTCTGCTCATCCCTCAAACAGACTGATTTTCTTCCCCCCCTTTATTCTCCTTTCGACTATGTTTATATAGGGAAGGTTTCTTCCCCCCAGAAACCCCACCTCCTTTTCCTCCAATTAATCTCAAGATTTAAGCTTATCCAGTAAGATATTTTCGCTTGAGTTGGTCATTAAGATATTTATTGAATGAGATTTTACCCTTATCCTCTCAACCGACTTCGAGAATAGTATATTTTCTTTTAAGTACTTTATTGTGAATTGTCCAATGTAATAATGCTTATTTATTATTTAAATAAAATTTTATTAATAAAATAAATAAATATATTTTATTGTTCTACTTAATAAATAAGGTATTACTTAATACTTTCTTAAAAACTATTTCATTTTCTTTCATAGACATTTATATGATTAAATTAGTATGTATACTAGTGCAATGCCTGCGATGCATGTGTATGTAGCTATCATACACACGTCTCGTAAGCATGCTAAATAATCGGTGACTTAAGTTGGGTCATTACATACACCCCTCCTTCAAAGACAACTTCGTCCCGAAGTTGAGTTTATATTCTTTAATAGTCGTACCTTGTCCCAACTAGGTTCCCAAGCTATTCTAAAATCATCCTATCCTTCCTAATCTCTTCCGCTCCCATCCTATCCGTCCTCTACTGGAGTATGCTATGGCGTCAGTTATACTGACCTAACCATTCATAACTCTAAGGATGGTAGCGTCAACTAAATTGACCTGATTTCCTCGTAGGCATCCGGCAGTCATCATCACACGTCTAGGGGAGCGTGACTCACACAGTCCTCCCATGACTCCAGGTTTTGGAGGATAAACGGTGGGAAACACCTCCACCCCTCTGAATAGAATTAGGGTCAATACCCTATTATGGAATCTCATTGAGCCTCAATTGTTCTTGGAGTTTTGTCATCACGTAGTCGGTTTGGTAATGATACTATCTGCAAGTAATGATACTATCTGCAATGTAAACACTTGCCTACAAATTATAACATATGCATCGATATATTCAAAATCAATTATATTTAGATAACGATATTCTATGCATTTTAATAAAAGCTCATCTATGATATTGGTCCTTGAGTTCATATAACATACCAATATATTTGTAAGTTCATTTTCACATCTAGTAGTCAAGTGTATTCATTATTTTAATTCCATCTCATCATTCATATTGATAATAAAAATAAAATTATAATTATCACATCCCTAACATAAGTCATGATTTATACAGGTATTCATGTACCAACAACATTAAGCATAATAATTGGAAATCATTCTTTCATGTATTGATTGTACATGAAACTTATGGTTTTCATTTCTACACGTTTATCGCTAAACATAGGTATAGCTGTTAGTTGTGAAAGTCCAAGGATGTTGAAGTGGTGAACGAATAATAATATTAAATGACTCCGAGTACACAATGTGGAGGAAAACTTCATCATTGAAAACCTTGGAAAGGACATCAAGGATCCAGTAGTAGGGCCAGATGTGCCATGCGTGACGGAAAAAGTTGCTGACAAAGATGAAGAAGAGATTGAGAGAGACAAATTCAAGGTCAAGACTTTAAAGATTGGTGTTGAATTTGTTTCATCACAACTGGAGAATGTGGGCTCTCACTAGGTAGGGTGTTCCCAGATGATAGTGAAGAATCTGTGAAGGAGTGTGCCATTCCTTTGGTGCTTTGATCACAGTGAGATTGCAGTAACTGAGGTAGGTTGTTCAGAGTCCAATTTTATGTTGTTTTTTGAATGTGTAAAACCTAGTGGACATTAATGTCAGTAGGCAGTGATATTAACCTCGATAATTCGGTGAAGCATATCGTAGGGGAGAGACAATAGTTTATATTCGTCACTGGATGGATCCAGTCAGAATGATGTAAGAATGCATGTTACACATGCTCTAGATGAAGTTTCTGTAATAGTACATTTGCAAGGATTTGCTATGGTATGTCTAATAATAAATAAATAACTTTCGTGAAACTCTAAGAAGTTTCTGTGGAGGAATTGGGAGAAATGCTTATTTGATTATCAAAGAAATGCATGCCATAGAGATTGTTGAACGAGACATCACAAGGTTGGATTGCAAGAGGTTTTAAAATCTCTGGTTGGATTACAATTGTTTAGAAAATGATAATGGACAAACAATTGTCAATTCTTGCTGGAATTAGTTTACACCAGAAGTCACCTATCCATAAAACTTAATGACCTTACTTTTCACTAGACTGCTAGATTTTGCAGTATTATTTCCCTTAGCAGACATTCCAAATCTGCCACTGTTTTGTTCATACATTAAAAGATTTGAAAACAAAAACCTATATATAACAATTTTGCTCAAATCTATAGCAGATAAGTTTGTTCAATCCTAACATAATTGACTGCTTAGTCAATAACTTAGAACGAAAATTGATAGCTTTTGTAAACTTCGCGCATCATACTCATCCAACCAGTCAGCTCCAACAACTTTAAAACATGCTATCATTTTCATGTTTTGAAATGAATTCTTATCAAAACATATCAAGTTGATTCTTACAAATATTATTTACTAGACAGGATATGCCTCAGCCAAAAATGACTCTCTTTGAAAAGGTATTATTTGCTATCCATTGTTGTTGTTGAGCTTGAACATATATAAATTTTGTTGCACGATGGACGTAAGAAACATGAATAAATTTCTCTTTTGACAATCCAGCAATTGAATATTACAATTGACTGTGTTTTGCATCTTACCTTTTTACTGTGTTAACAATACATTCTGATACCTCGTATAGTATATATATATATATTTTAATTTATTCTATTCTGGTTGAACTTTTGAATTTGCTCTCATACCTTTGTTCTTTTTCTATAGTGTCTTGTATGGTTGATGATGATTCTATATCTACTTAGCATCTTCAGATTTTCCTCTACGATATGCTCATACAATATTCTGGAGCAAAAGCAGCTCTTGTATTTTGCTCTATAAGAAAAGGAGCTCAGGAAGAAGCGTTCCATTTCTCTCTCAAACAGTAAAGAGTTTTGGATTTTATAGTCAATGGACCACTTGAAAGACTACCATCAGCTACTCTTGCAAGCAGTGATAAACAATGTAAGTTTGTATTCAATGCTGAGAGGGGTATCACAATGGTAGTCTTTGTTTAAACGATAGAAATCTTGTTGAAGGCCTTTTCTAAAGGATGATTTACAGGTTCTATGCACTACAAATACATTAGCGCATGGTATCAATTTAATGTAAAGATTGAAAATAATTTAAATAGCTTTTAAATCTCATATAACATTGATTAAATATGCTCTCTCTCTCCCTATATATATCTATATATAGATAGATATATATAATTGGATTAATCAGGGAGCCGAGATTGAAATCTGTGAGGGGTTTTGGTCATTCGCTATTGATCATTGAATGTGTGTCTGCCACCAAGTGAGGTAGTACTCCATATGTACTTCGAGCACCAAAATCCTTTGAGCTTTAGCCGAATTGGATCAGGTTTTGGAAAGATGCTTTCAGGACTATGGGGCCACCGCTCTAGCAACACAATGAGGGGTATACCACTCAAATATGAAGATGAACCCCTTTTCAGTGACATGGATGGGAGAAGAATCCTTTTCAATCTTCTCCACACTAGGGCTAATGGAATCTCCCTCAATGATAGAAACATCTTCTTTGGCGGAATTAGCATCACCTTGAAACATAAAGAAGAAATCTTTCCATCATTAGGAGGGACTTCATAGCTTGGTACATGCAGAAATGCCTCATATTGATCCATATTATTTACTGGAGGGGGCATAATACTTTCTTCTTGTTGATCATCATAACCGATTCCCCAATCTACAGACCAGAATTCATTTAGAAACCCCTCATCCTCTCGACCATCCAGAGAGTCATAATCTTTCTACGCTTGTAACATCACTAGGATCATCTGCATCGAGCTCCAATACTTCCTCAGGGACCCGTTGATTAATTTGCTGTGAGTTACAATTTATTTCTTGGACAGCTTCATATAAACTATTGACTGCATAGTGCTTATACATGAGCCGTATGAGGAGGGTATCTTTTAACTAGCTGCCAACAATGCAGCATGTGGTGAAAAGCATCTCACATAATCAGGAAAGGAAGGATTTATTTATTACTGTGTGCATTTGTATTCTACTTCTTTCACTTTCATTACTGTTTAGTTAGAACTCTGATTTAGCTTGATGATATTCCTAATATCTCTGGAGAATAATTTCATTAATTTTTTATTTTATTTTTTTTGGTTCCAGTTTGTAGCCTAACAGGGATAACCACAGATGCATCAGGTTGCAAAGGAAGAGCTGACCGTAATATTTCATGCCTGATAGAAATTAAGGCATCCATATGTACATGAAGCAACTCCAGAAGGTAAAGGTGAAGAACCTCTCCAATAGACAAACAGATCACTACAGGAGGATATTCCATTAAGAGCCAAAGAAGTTTTACAGCAACATCGCAATCTGCAAATTTTCTAATGAATAATTACTAAAAGTAGATAAGATCTATTACTGAATGCCCAAGGGTAGCCTTTAGATTTAAAATCTCAATCATGAGAATACCGATGACTCAGTGTTGGCTGCAAACGAAAATGCCTATATTGGTTGTGCTTTTGGGAAGGAAACATAGGGAAAGCTTTGTAACACTCCTCTAATGATTAGTTAGATAACTGGACATATCAGTTAATTCATTTAATGATAAAGGTGTCCAATCAAGACACTTATTGGCATGCTTTATAAGCCAACTATAATCTTTTCATAATTTATCTGTGGAGATTATGGAATAGTCATTGACTCACATGAATTATTGACCCAGTTGCTGGATAATTTTCCTTTTAAATTCAGTATTAGCATGAGCTTGGCGGGATGCATAGCACCTTCTACCTGCATACTAATTTTCAGAACCAAGGTTCAGGGTTCTTTCTTCAATGATTTCCCATATTGAATCACCCAACCTGGATGTTTTTGGAGTAAAACAGAGGAACGTAAGTCACTAGTTCAGACTTTAATTTAACCGATTAATAAGAAAACAAGAATGAAAGTGGGTACGTAAGGTTTTTGGCATGTACCTCGATGACACAGAGTTTCAAGCAGTTGCAGAGAACTTTTACACTTCTTCTGTTTCCTCTATGTTTACTAAGCATGAGATGTACAAGATGCACCTCCACTCAAAGCAAGGGACAATCCCATGATTTGAGATGAAAAATTTAGGGCAACAATTGTCCATGAAAAATACATGAATAAAAAAAATGATAGAAATTGCACTGAGAATTGAACCTATGTTGCAAGTATGATCTCGTGAAAACATGACGACTATGATCATTGTTCTGTCTAAGACGAAACGTCTAGAGATAAAAGATGAAATTATGAATACAAAGGGAATATCACAACATGACATTAAAATCAAAGATACAAAATGTTCCAGTCTAAAAACAACAACAACAAAAAAAAACTCATTGTTAACATTTTCAGCTCACAATGAAAAAAAAATACCATTCGAACACCAGACTTGCGTGGGGCAGCTCATGGCTTTAAAAGTGTCGTATTATATGTTTATAACAAACAAAAACACACAGAAACGATATCAAATTGAATTCAAGACGATACTGATGATGATGCCAGTCTGTTAGGAAGAGCATACAGGAAGTTACAGATGATGGTGGATCAGGCTGCAGCATGTATTCCGACGTGAATAAGTACAGAATTGGCTGTCAATTGCTTTCTGCGAATGCTGGGTAGCAGTGTAATTTTAGCTGTTTGTTAGTTGAAGAAACGACAGATGAAATCTGTATTGTATGGTGCTTCGGGAACTATGGTAACATGAGCTGAAAATGGTTTAATTATTTCTCTTCATGCTCAATTCAAATGGCCAGGCACGTGTATCAAGTTTGGAAAGGGGACAATAGGTTTTTCCTAGGTGGAAGGCTAATGTTCGGACCTGATATCAGGTCATTGTTCATCACAATATTTCTAATTGTGGCTCCTGTAGCAATCTTCTGCGTATTTGTTGTCAGGTATCTATTACACAATTTCCCAGGATTCGATAGTGGTTATGCAATTCTCGTGGTGGCAATTGTATACACATTCTATGTCCTGTCTATGGACATTTATCCGTAGCGTATTTTACATAACTACATTGATTAAGTAAGTTAAAAGTATAAATAATGATATAAGTTATACGTTAGGAAAAATAAAAATGAAACGAATATTTTAGTTAATTTATTTATTTTGATTGAATCGATGGTTGATGCATGTGTCATGAACGTGCTAGACTTCTGTGGTTCACTGCCACCAATCGCCAAAATTCTCACAAGTGGCCTCCATTCGGTTGAGGTGTGAATATACGAAATGAAATGTGGAGGAACCATGACTTTTCCACTTGGCTCTCCAGACATCGCCCCACATGGTCATGCAACTACCCGGAAGGTGAACGGTTGAGATAATGGTTTAAAAACTACGTCTCATACATTCTAATTTCTTTGGCCGGATGATTTATTGATTTTCTCTGATTTACTGTCTGCCTCCTTCATATGACATGCGAGTAAAGATTTTGCCTGGACCCGTTTTTCGCATTATCAGAACGTCCATTCTCATTGGAATTTTTGTTTTCTTTATTGAACAACAAAGCTCGGGAATAACGCGCTTCTACAGAAACATCCCTCACAAATTCTAAGTTCTCAATTTCATCAATCAAACCATCACTCTGTGTTTGAAGAACACCGAAATTGGTGGGATAAGCCGCTGCAGCATTATTACGCTCGATCCATTTCCAGCCCTTCTTCTCCTTAGCTCCCAACTACTCCTCCAGGGCTAATTTATGCTCCCTCCCGTGCTTGTACTACTTAAAGCACACAATGTATCGGCTTTCCACAAAACCCTGGATTTCGATGCCCTCCTCTTCTCGCGCCCGGTCCCATGGCGGGTCAGGATTTTCTTCGCTCGGAGATTCCGTAGGCAGATCCGGAGGTGAGGGAGGAGAGACGAGGAGAAGTGATAGGAGCGCGATTAATATGATCGTGGGGATCGCAAGAGACATGGCTGGACTGCTGCGGGGTTGCGACAGAGGGTCGAGTGTATTTCAGAGTGTTAAATAGACACGACGAAGAGTCTGGAATCATCTGGAATCATGCAGAGACTCCTTAAAGGGGATTTCACGAATCTCATCGAACACTTCCTCTTCCATTTATGCTTGGTTATTTGATAATATTTCTCTCCAGAAATCGTTGTTTAAACTAATTGTTGTTCTTTCCATGGCGTCCTCTTCATTCTCTCTAATCCGTTGAAGTTCTTCTCCAGGTGCTTTATCTTCTTCAGGGGTTTCTCAATTTCTATTCCTTTCGTATGGGATCATCATTGATGTAGTATCATCGGAACAATATCATGATTCCATGATTTCCATGCTCAGAACAAAACTGTACATATTACAGAGATCATTCCTTATTAATATGTGTACATGGTGATTCAACAATGTCGTGATCACCGAGTAGTCTACTGTCATATATCCTACGTTTGACTGGAGTGACAACAAGGAGAGTGATCTAATATCATTCACAACGAGGAGGATGTCGAGACTGTAATATGTATGTCGAGATTGAGACAACATCTTTAAGATCAAGCATGATCTCCATGAAGCCAAGACAGTAATATAAGTGTATGTCGAGGATAGTCCATCCATAGTGACTGCATCCTCATCCGAAGTTTCTGTTGCTTCATCCATCCGAGATAGGTATGCCAAGAATGAGATAGAGACATCACTTCATCATTTAAATGCTCAGACCACACGAAGCCTTTTTCTGCTCTGTCCAGCCGAGGACATCACCTTCAGATCATAGCTATGGTGAGAGTAGACTAGCCCGAATCTTTTTTTTTTTATCTGATTATTCACTCACGTTGGTACATTCGACTCACATATCTGTTTATCCTCTGTTTATTAGGTTGTAATGTGGAAGTTAGGTTCAGTCTTCAATCTCTGGCAGATAATATTAAATGCAGAAAAGGCTCAATTGAGTTGCCGAAGCTTTCAGCGAGTAGACCAAACGGCTAGCATGGTTTCTGAAGAAGGCATGCATCAGTCACTGAGCACTGTAATTGATTCTGAACAAAAGATATGTGGAGAACAACCGGGAAGATGCCAGGAAGATGCCAAACACAGTCCGTAAGGAATCATTAATGCCAGCACAACATTTTTAAGGAGTATTGGCTACTGTAAATATGACCGAAAGAAATTACCAAAGTACTTCCTGTTATGGCAAACAGGATGGTTCAAAGACATCAAAGAATGAAATTCCAGATAAGCAGAGACTTGAAAGAGCTTGGTCATAAAAGTCAGAGGTATGCATTGCTTGTTTAGTTAATTTTATAAACTTTAAGGTTCACATATATTGGAGAAATAAATATATATATATAGATTTAGCAAAGAGGGCTGGCTGCATAATTGTAACCCAAAATTTACAGGAAAATCAATCTTGAAATTCTAGGAGCACAAGCTATAAATTTTGAACACTAACATGTTTTCACTATTTTGATTCAACAGGTTATTATGATGTTTACATTTGCTGGAAGCTCCAATAAAGTTTTGGATATCTAAACTGTTAAATAGAAGAACCCATATAGCTGGAAGCTACAATTCCAGCTATAGGATGGTAGCCACCAAGGTCCCGAGTGTTTGAATTTAAGCTCTGATACCATATGTAAAGACTGCTTTTCCATTTAATTCAAAATATAAAGATTGTACAGGCTGATGTTAAGTTTATCAAATAATTTCTATCAATTAAATGCGTCTGCATATATGTAAACACTGGTTTACCATTCAGCTGAAAATATAAGGATTGTACAGACTGATATTGAGTTTTATCAAATAATTTCTACCAATTGAATGCATCTGCGTACCTAATTCTCTGCTCTGCGTACCTGATTCTCTTGGTTCTCCTGTCTGGTGTTAATCACAATGCTCCGAGTTTTCTGTGTCCATTACCAAACCAACTTATGCCTCCCTGCCTATCTGGAATCCACCTCTGTGGTTCCCAGATCTAGAGGACTCTGAAATGGATGTCCACTGGCCCCCGTGCCCAAAACTCCAAAGAACAACTCAAAATTTCCCGATTTCCCGATTTACAGTTCCAAAACTGAGCCCTCTGCTCATCCCTCAAACAGACTGATTTTCTTCCCCCCTTTTCTTCTCCTTTCAACTATGTTTATATAGGGAAGGTTTCTTCCCCCCAGAAACCCCACCTCCTTTTCCTCCAATTAATCTCAAGATTTAAGCTTATCCAGTAAGATATTTTCGCTTGAGTTGGTCATTAAGATATTTTCGCTTGAGTTGGTCATTATTTATTAAATGAGATTTTACCCTTATCCTCTCAACTGACTTCGAGAATAGTATATTTTCTTTTAAGTACTTTATTGTGAATTGTCCAATGTAATAATGATTATTTATTATTTAAATAAAATTTTATTAATAAAATAAATAAATATATTTTATTGTTCTACTTAATAAATAAGGTATTACTTAATACTTTCTTAAAAACTAATTCATTTTCTTTCATAGACATTTATATGATTAAATTAGTGTGTATACTAGTGCAATGCCTGCGATGCATGTGTATGTAGCTATCATACACACGTCTCGTAAACATGCTAAATAATCAGTGACTTAAGTTGGGTCATTACACATAACAAGTTATTTGTAGTTCCCTACAACAAACATTGAAGTACATACGCTACAACCTACACCATTTAAAATAACATGCCGAAACAAGAAACTAAACAAGAGAAAGATACAACACAAATGACACAGTTGTTTTTGGACAAATGTCCCCGGAAAAACCCAATGCGAGAAAACTGGTGCAACAGATCTGAGGGTTTTTATTATTAAGCAGAAGTTATTTCTGAATACAATCTCTCTGGATGCCTTGCTGGAAATATAGTACAAAGAATATCACTCGAAAGAAGAAATTAGTAAGATTACCTCACTCTACACTGCAAGTCTCGACAGATCCGATAGCTGAACCAACGAGCGCCCGACTACTTCTGTGCTGCCCCTGCGCAATCACTACGTGGGCCTGCATCAACCTTGCATCACCTCTTTGCTAGATCGATTTGCTCTTAGGAGTTGACTCCAGCCCTCTTGGCATAGAATGTCAACCTCAGCAAATTTCGGAGCTCTTAGTGGAAGGCTTCTATGCTACTCTGCGTGGGCCCTGCATGAGCCCTTCCTAGCTCTACATCACCCTCTTTGGGCACTGCGTTGCCTCCTCTATGTGTCTCTTTGCCTCTCTGCTGAGTATTCTTGGCTCCGGAGAAGATCCTCCAGCCAAAACTCTCTCTGCCCCTCTCTACGTGATCACTATGAAGTCACTGCGATGTCTCTAGCTTCAGCAATTCGATCTAATTGATCAACTCTCTGTGTGTCTTCCAAATGACCCTTAAGCCTCCTTATATAATCTCCTCGTTGAAATTCAATGGCCCAAATTAGAAGCTAATCAATGGCTAAGATCATTTTTGCTTGATCCTCGTCTTATTTTAAAAGTTACACCCACTGTTAAATTAATACCCATTCATTATTTTAATTTCCTAAGTTTAGACTTAGGGTCCCATTATAAATAATTAATTATTTTAATAAAACTGTCTCTGGGTGGAATTTCCCAAAATGCTTTCTGGGTTCTTTGGAATACATGTGCCTAAGCCTCCCTAAAAATTTGATACTTAGAGCACATCTGATGCTACCAGAAATCAACACTCCCTCTTAGCGAGAAATGTGCTCTAGCAATGCCTCCCACTGAAGCATCACCTTGACTTCATAACATCGTCCTCTGTGCTGCTTATGTCTGAAATGTTGTCCATCAACTACTGCGTTGCTACTGCAACTGTACTGCTGCTGACACTACCACTGTCAACACTGCGTCCGTACTACAACTCCCTTTGAATTTCTGCATTTATGCTTTTGTTGGTGCTGCCACTGCCAACTGCCCATGCACTACAAACTGCTACTGCTATTGCATCAACAATGGAAAAAACATCCCAAATTTTTGAACAAGTGTTCAACGTAGATGCATCTCGATGTTGAAGATCTGGTTGCTTCTAATCCCACACTATCCATTTGAAGCCACTGTGTTGCTGCTCCTACTGCACTGTGCCTCCCTGCACTGCTGCAACTCTGCATTACGCTGCTCAGACTTGGTGTTCTAGCCACTACATATGTCGCTCCAACACTTGCCTACACCAATTGACATTGGTCCATCCTGCTACTTCTGATTTGGGCTCCCGTAGCAAGGAATTGATTCGAGAGGTGGGCTCCTCAAGGATCCTGCTCATCTATAACTCTTTCGAGCTACATCTCTAAATCGGCCCACCTCCCTCTTGGAGCTATCTCAGTTGTCATGGAAAACTCCTCCTCGATTTTCGTGGGTGCAGCCTTTGGATCATGCTTCTCATCTTTGTCCTTTTTCTTGAGAGCACATTGTGTTGCATAATGACCCATTTCACCACACTTGAAGCATTTGATCTTCAAGATGTCCTTCTTCCGCCTCCGCTACTCCTGCTGCCCCTTGGATGCAAGGGATGCATTTTCTTCCTCCTCCTTGGGCTTTTACCCATGGTTGTTGCTTTCGTCAAGCTTACACTTATCTAGATCTCTCCTCAGCTCTTCCTGCTTGAGAGCTACCCACATACTATCCCAGTCTGGCAAAGCTGCCTTTCCTAGGATGCTCTGGAAAAATACTTGCCACTCTTCTAAGACTAAGTTTAGGGCTAGTCTCAGCATATCGAAACCTTGAGGTGTAGACCCTACTACTACTAACTCATCTCGGGTATCCTGAAGCTTCGTGAGGAACAAATCAATGAGCTACCGCTTCTGCATCTGCGCAGATCTCAGTTTCCGCTCTAAGTACATCTTTCGTTGCTCGGAAGATCCTTGATGCAGCGTTGCCAAGGTATCCCACACATCTTTAGTAATCCCTCTACTAGCGACGTGACAAACCACGTGATTCTTTACTCCATCAAGGATCATCCTCTTGGCCTTCGCCATTTTTGCCTGGTACTTCTTGAGCGGATCTGGATCTGCAGGCACAACCACCATGTTGTTGACATAGGTCTTGAGAGAATGCTCATCTAGAAGGAATGACATCCTTTCCTTCCAGATGACATAGTTGGATGCCCCATCCAACCTGTCCTGATCTCTTAGCCCACTGGTTGCCATCTCTACCACGAAAATGTCAAACTGCTCCTCTCTGCTTCTTAATACTGTTGCTTAGCCAATAAGAAAACAGACTTCTTGGTGGCATGTTTACTGAGGAAAAAATTCCCTCACTGTGCTTCTTCTCTCTCTTCTGGCGTCTTTTAGCCCAACAATCTGCATGCTGAAAAAAACTGTGTCCCACCAGCTCTTCCTCACGTTGAGGATCTCTGTGCTGCTCCTTCTGGCATGGCAAGATTTCGATCTAGAAGCCCTTCCTCTCTGTCGACTCACTCAAAGAGAGACTTTCCTCAAAAATTCAGCCCTGCTGACCTCAATTGTGCAAACCTTCTAGGGATTCAAATTACTGCCTCCTGCAGCTATTCGACCTCCTTCTTTGCTCAACGTTGGGTTTTTTGGCATTGTTCTTCTTGTCTCACCTACACTGCTCTGATACCATGTGAAAATTCCTTAAACCCAGAATCCCTACTGCAACAACTGATGATATTTCTCCTACTTGTGAGATTTACATGAACAAGTTATTTGTAGTTTCCTACGACAAACATTGAAATACATACACTGCATCCTACACCATTTAAAATAATATGGTGAAACAAGAAATTGAACAAGAGAAAGATACAACACAAATGACACAATTGTTTTTGGACAAATGTCCCCGGAAGAACCCAATGCGGGGAAACCGATGCAACAAATCTGAAGGTTTTATTATTAAGAAGAAGTTATTTCTGAATGCAATCTATGGATGCCTTGCTGGAAATCCAGTACAAAGAATATTATTTGATAGAAGAAATTAGTGAGATTATCTCACTCTACACTGCAAGTCCTGATTGATCCGGCAGCTAAACGAACGAGTCCCTAGCTACTTCTATGCTGCCCATGCACAATCATTGTGTGGTCCTACATCAGCCTCTAAGGCAATGCGTCACCTCTTTGCTGGATTGATTTGCTCTCAGGAGCTGATTCCAGCCCTCTTGACATAGAACGTCAACCTCCTTAGAAAATTTTGGGCCTCTACATGGAAGGCTTTTGCGATGCTTTGTGTGGGCCCTACGTGAGTCCTTCTTGGCTCCGCGTCACCATCTCTGGGCACTGCACTGCCTCCTCTATGTGTCTATCTGCCTCTTTGCTGAGTATTCTTGGCTCTGGAGAAGATCCTTCAATCAAAACTCTCTTTGCCCCTCTCTGTGTGTTCACTACAAAATCATTGCATTGTCTCTAGCTTCAGCAATTTGATCTGACCGATCAACTCTCTGTGTGTCTTCCAAATGACCCTTAATCCTCCTTAAATAATCTCCTCGTTGACATTCAATGACCCAAATTAGAAGCTAATCAATGGCTAAGATCATTTTTGCTTGATCCTCGTCTTCTTCTAGAAGTTACACCCATAGTTAGATTAATAACCATTAATTATTTTAATTCCCTAAGTTTAGACTTAGGGTCCCATTACAAATAATTAATTATTTTAATAAAACTGTCTTCGGGTGGAGTTTCCCAAAACTCTTTATAGGTTCTTTGGAATACATGCGCCCAAGCCTCCCTGCAAAATTTGAGACTTAGAGCACATCTGATTCTACTAGAAATCAACATTTGCTCCGACCATCTTTTGCATTTTGTGGTACATTTTCCTGTTGAATGTGGCCAAACATGCTTTTTTCTTTCTTTTTAGTTGCATTAACCTCCAGGGCATCATTCCAGGCCTGACCCAAGGTGTGGGTGAGGGGAAGGGGCAAGCTAACCCAATGTGGACCTAGGTCATAGAAATGATGAATGGGGTAATAGTGAGTGGAAATAGGGTAATATAAGTGGATAAGGGAGCGGGACCACACAACCAAAATCGGGGTTTCCCGTGAAATACCATCTCTAAAGCCAAATGGTTAGTAAAAGAGATCCCACGGGATTAGAATGCAAGGTTAATATCCACAAAGGGTCTAGGTGATAATGGCACAGACCTAACCCATTCTCTCCGCCGAATCCCCCCATTAATTCATGCCCATAAGTGTCCATGATAAGCAAACTAAGATACTCAATTATTAAATGACAAGGCATACCTTTAGGTTCCGGAGGCCCACCTTCAAACATACGATCATAGAAAATGGGTGAGGGACCACATGGTTGGTTCAGGTGACAGAGAAATGGGACAATGAGTTGGTGGTTGCAAGGGACTCCTGGCTGTCGGCTGAGGACCATTTGGGAGAATTTTTTTTCTCCTAGGGATATCACCTACAAAATGGTGGGTAATAAGACACTGACTCATTCCAAATTTATACTGTATATGGCCATGAAACTTATGTTGTTTTCTTGTGTTTCTTTTCTTCTGAGTATTAACCCTGTCCAAAGATGGTGGCCTATTTTTAACTTCTTTTTTCCTTTTCTTCTTTTTAACCTTTTCCCTGGTAGGTTATGATGATAATGACGATGTGACTAATGTAGACCTCTCAGCCTTTTTATCCAAAGGAATTATATAATTTGAGAAGATAGTATAGTTCCCTTCTTGCGAATATATAATTTCATTCTTGGGCATATTTGGGTCCTCCACATTAAATCTTCTTTCAAGCTCCCTATCAAGTCTAACAAAACTATTACCCCTAGGTGAGGGAATAGTATCATAGGACAAATCCATATGAATACGCCCTCCTAGGTCTACAGCCCACTTCCTCGTTAGCAACATACCCCAAGCATCAAGTACATCAATCACAACAATGTCCATGACAATCATGATATCTGGGTAAGAAGATAAATGAACTTGTAAATCCTTAATCAAACCATGAACCTCAATCCTATTAGAATCCATGGCACAAACGTTGTGATATATTCTAGATATTCCTAAGTTATGCTATTCCATGACCTTTGTTGTCGCTGGAATTGTACACCAAATGTGACAACACTTAGGGCAGGGGTTGTCACTTTGATCCCTGCCTTATTTGTTTAAGTTATCTCCTAAATGTAGGCTAAGGGGGGGGTAGTCCCTATAGATGGAATGATGAGGAACCTGTTGCAAACCAACAAGTTCAAGAGATACAACTGAATGTCTTAACAACTTGAATTAGAATTATGTGACAAGTAAAATTATTAAGCACAACCAATTAGATTCTCAAGATGTAAATGATAGACCACAATGCCTTGAAATTAGGAAGTACTTGCACAATAGAGATTAATATATCAAGTTACCAGATGAACAGTTGCTGCAAGATGTGAAGTCTATCCTAGATGAAGTGTAGGACCTGATCTAATGTGAGATGCAAGATCTTGGTTATTTTTAATTAAATGCCTAATCTAGGTGAATCCTTCATCTCAATTATTTTGAATCTAGTCACAAATGCAGGTTGTAGAGTTCTATGGGAAGGAGGCCAAGGCCTCATTAACGCTACCTCCCTTCGTTCCTACAAGGGATTGCCCACAAGTGAACTGCAAGGTCACTTGTGTTAACTGTGAATGAGGGTCTAGACTTCCCAATAGACTTCGATGAGATTACAAATATGTAAAATGCTCCATTATGACAATTTAAACCACTTGAAATCAAAATGTTACTTCTGAACATTGTTGGAAATACTGAGAGCGGGGTGAATCAGTATTCCTTAGCAATTAGCACTTTTAAATCTTTTCAGAGCATTAGTTAATCTTCAATTATTATTAATGTTTATGCAGTGATAAAAATAAATAGAAGAACACAATAGGCACAAGAATTTTAGGTGAAAAACTCCCTCTGGGTAAAAAACCACCGAATTCTTTTCTTATAAATTCTTTAATCTTCAACTCCAACTGAAATGAAAGCAAAAACTCTCTAGAATTCTAGAAAATCACTCTTCTCCAGCTCCCACTAGAAGGACACCCCAACGCCCTGGTTTCTTTAGTAATCAACTGAATGGATGCCCCAACACCCTAGCAAGCCCCAACTCGCGCTAGCACCACCCTACCACCCTGAAGTGTTCACAAGCCCCAACCTGTAGGCGACATCATACACCTACCTAGCACCACCCTACCACCCTATAAAGGCAAAAATTAAATACAAAAGTGTGGACTCCCGTACCAGGGACAATGATCCACGATACAATATGATTTACAATGATTTTGACCGAACACCCAATCACACTATGACCTACAACCCAACATTGACATCATCCCAATAGAGACTCCTATACCTCCCAATAATGCCTTTTCGACACTAGGCAGATCGACTCTTTTACAATAACGACACTTCCAATGATGACACTTTTACAAGTGACTCTTTTACAACTTTACAATGATGACTCTTGGCCTTTACACTTATTCACAATATACGGATGGCTGTCATGTCTTCAAAGAATGTCCCGCTGCAATGCTTCCTTTGATTTGATACCTCTGCTCTTGAATTCTTGCTTGAAGTTGTACTTGAATCTTCTTCTACTTGCATGCAAAATTTTCCACGAAACCAATCCCAAAACAAAACAAAATACCCTTCAACTTACCTCTGCCTGCAAAACACATGTAAGTGCATAATAATAAATAAATTTAAATTTAAATTACAATGCGTACCTGAAGTGTGCTTTTCACTTTTGTTGTTGACTTGTTGCAGCAGTAGTTAAACATTGTCACACTTGATATAGGTTTGGACTCTATGGAACACTATATCCAAAATTGACCTAAAGATATATAAAATAAAAATTGATGACAGACCCTAGACTTGTGATGGACCAAGTTCTAAGTTCAACAACAGAGACCATTCTATCAACTATGACAAGACAAGTAACATGAACTTACAACATCATATAGATTTAGTAGACTTGGTGTAGCATCAAATGTGTAGTATCAAGAATCAGACATTCGAAAAAGTAACTGTGACATATAGAGACAGAGATATATCTGAGACACTGTATATACTTATGTTGTCCTGCAAAAACATATCTCAGAGATGATACTCATATTTAAAATGTAAACACTAATCATACATACCTTGCTGTAGGAGACTTACCCTTGACTGTTGATGTGTGGTCCTTACTACAGTGATCCTTGAATGCATGCTTTTCCTTGCCTTCATGAGCTTGATATTGAATTTGTTGTATCTATGTAATTTCGGATCTCCAGGGTCTGACATTTCGTCCTGTGGTAGCCCTTTGAGTCCTCTTTCCAACCCACATGTCTGATCAAGATTGGATTCTTCAAGAAAGAGTTATGCCCAATCTCCCACGATGACCTGATTATAGACTGGTTCAGTAGAGCGAACTTGTACAAAGTGCCACGTGTCACTGTTGCAATCTTCAGCCCTAAAAATGCTACTAAACAAACTACAACGTGTCCTCTTTCTGTGACTATTCATGAAATTTGAATACAATGCTCATAATGAAAGTTATGAAGATTTTACCAACGTTACCTGTTTGACATGGAATTCGGGAGCCTGCAAAAACCCTAACTTCCTCTGATCATATCTTTGAAAATATAGCGAACCAAGATCTGAAATTTGGTCACAAGGTTCATCAAGATTTCAAATCAAATGGGTTTCAATTTCAGATTTTGAAGCTTCGCAAAAACAAAGTTATAGCGAAAATGCCATGATGACCTGCTTGAAGCCATAAAATCTCTACCAGAGGAGGATATGAGGGTCATTATTTATATGAATGTCTTGAGTTGAGAGGGTCCTCAACAAGTGAACATTGGAGGGATTTTAGGAACAAATTTTTTATTATTAATTATTGACTATTCAATGACCACAACCAATTATGAGTGCCGTGCCACAACCCCATAGGGTTTTAGCCCACTAACTGGGGTTACTAACTTCAAACATGAATATTTCTCAAACCATGAAGAATTACTTGGCATGCCATATATCAATAGAAACATCTCGACGAGTAGAATCCATATAGAAGATCCTTGACTCGGAATAGATTAAGTTGTCAAGTCAAAATGCCCATGCAAGATTGGGATAGCCCCTGGTGCTGCTTGGGTTGACATCAATGACAGCCACCGATCAACAATCTCCCTCTTTGGCATTGATGGCAACACAAGTACTCCCCCTGTGATCATGACACCTCTTCCTACTGCCTTTTCGCCCCCTTTGTCATCAATGGAAAAGGGTAACTCCTTCTGAAAAGCAACCATCATGCGGACCTGTACATACCTCCACTCCCCCTTTCTACTCGAGTAGATAAGAGAAAGAGTCTAATGAAAACTTGGGAGAATCCCCCAAGCTTTTGGCGAAGATACTCAAATGCTTCACGAGGTAATGGTTTGGTAAAGATGTCAGCAATTTGTTCTTTTGTGCCAACATATTCAAGCTTGATATTGTTTTCAACGACCCTCTCTTTAACGGAATGATATTTAATCGGAATGTGCTTCATTTTGGAATGCATCACAGGATTCTTGGAGATATTGATGGCGCTGGTGGGAATAGGCTCATCGAACTTGACTTGAAGATCTTGCAAAGTTTGCTTCATCCAAAGAACTTGAGTACAACAAGCTGTCTCTGTGACATATTTTTCTTCTGCTATGGATAATGAGATTGAAGGTTGCTTTTTACTTAACCATGAAACAAAACAACCACCTAGATAGAATTCTGCTCCACTGATACTCTTACGATCATCAACACTTCCTGCCCAATCTGCATTTATATAGGCTTGGATGACCAGATCATTTCCTTTGGGATACCGTAGACCATATTTTGTTGTGCCCTTAATATACCAAAGAGTTCTTTTGACGACAATAATATGAGATTCTTTTGTTGTTGCTTGGAATCTTCCTACTTGTCCAACTGCCTACATCACATCAGGTCGGGAGGCTATCACATATAAGAGACTACCAATCGTGGATCTATACAACCTTTGGTTCACATCCTTTGATGAATTTTATAAGCTTAACTTGCAACATGTTACCATGGGGGTAAGGGCTGGCTTGCAATCTTCCATCTGGAATTTCTTGAGCATTTCTTTGACGTATTTGGTTTGATATATGACTATTCCTTTATCTTGCTAAGAAATCTAAAGGCCTAAAAAGTATGTCAATTCGCCAATCATAGACATTTCAAACTCACTTTGCATTTTTGTGGCAAGTCTTTACTTAATCTGTCATCACTGCTTCCAAAGATTATATCATTCACATATGTTTCAATAATTGTTAGGTTATCTCGATCCACTTTCACATAATGATCACTAACAGAACTTCCTTTCTTGAATCCCTGTTGATGTAGATATCCGTCAAGACGAGCATACGAAGCCCTAGGAGCTTGATTGAGACCATATAGAGCCTTCTTTAATCTACAGACATAATCTTCTTTGTCAAAGAGCAGAAAACCTTCGAGTTGTTCAATGTAAACTTCTTCCTCCAATTCACCATTTAGAAAAGCTAACTTAGCATCCATTTGGTAGACCTTGATTTTTCTTGAGCAAGCATAAGTGAGAAACATCCTGATAGCTTCCATTTTGGCAACGGGAGAAAATGTTTCTTCAAAATCGATTCCATCAACTTGTGCATATCCTTTGCAAACTAATCTTGCCTTGTTCCTGGTAACCTGTAATCCTTAAACTGTTTTGCTCCCCCTGAACCTATAATGAAACTGCCATCTTGTTCAAACTACCTTCCTGTCAATTGTAGACTTGTGCCGTATATTGCTACATAGACTCCTCCTCTACAACCATTAAGGAGTCAACAAGCCAGATTGTTCAAAATAGTGAGTCACCTAACGGGCCATCTTGACTCGAGTCATTATCTGAAGCAACTGCTGAAGCAACTGTTAGTTCCTCATGACCTTTTTCTTTTACAGATCCTAAAAGCATGACTGTTGAAACCTTGCTATCTGCTTTGCCTTCATGTCCTTTTTTCCTTTTCTAGACCTTCTTATTCCTGCAATTTCGAGCCATGTGCCCATAGTTATGACACTGGAAGCATTCAATTTTGTCCATAGGTGATTCCATCTAATATCTGCTAACTATGGCCATAGTTATGGCATTTGAAACATTCAATGTTTGGCCATCTAGCATGTATTCTCTTCTGACAAAATCATCATGGAACTTGTCTCGTGATCCTGCAAACTTGCTTCTAGGGTTTTGCAGATAATGATTGTACTTGTCAAAAACTTCACAATCCCTAGCCATATGTCCATAGTTAGCACATAAAAAGAAATAACCATTAAATAAATGTGTGTACCTAAATGGTTCATTCGGATGCGATGGTCCTTGATAGTTGTACTTATCAATAAATTTACAATCCTTGGCCATATGTCCATAGTTAGCTCATGAAAAACAATAACCATTAAATAAGCAAACATATTTGGAAGATTTTTCATTCTTCTTTGGAGGCGGTGTTGTAGTTTGTTGTTGTCATTTGTTCTTGATTGCTTTGGTCTTGTTCTTTGGAGTTGCAGCATCCTTCTTTGGCTTTTCACTTTGATCAACTTCCTTCTTAGAATCATCCTGCGAAGATGTGGAACTTGTACCTTCATCAACTGGAGGTTTACCATCTTTAATTGTCTTCATTTTTGCTTCTTCATCTGTCTTATCTTGTAAGTCTTCTTTTTGCGATCCCTTGAGTTTGTTATTCTCATCACAGGTTGCATCAAGTTCTTCTTGCTTTTGAGCAAGATCTTCTTGAAACCATCTTTTCAAGATCTTCCTTCTTTTTTCTACCTCCTTAACCTGTAGCTTGAGAAGAGTGATCTTCTATACTTCTCTATTGAGAACCTGTATCTCTTCCTTCTGCTTCTCATTTTCAATCTTGAGCCTGCTTATTTCTACTGAAGATGTTTCTAATTCCTTTTTCTTTTGGTCAAAAACGGATATGTATCTTTGATCAGATTCCTTCCTTTCAATTTTTGCTTCCTGCATCTGTTGTGTGATCCTCCTAATCTCTGCAAACATTGTGTCGAGTTCTTGTTGCTTCTGTTGGACTTCTCTCTTGAGGTCTCGTGTCGTTGTATTCTTGATTTCTTCCAATTGAGTTCTAAGACTACTAATCATCTTCTCAGACTCTTCATTTTCTTTGATGAGTTCTTTTGTTGTCTTCAATTCTGCTTCCAAAAGTCTTATCTTTTCTTTTTGACTTTTGAGTTCCTTTATCACCTTGATCACTTGATTTTGAAACTCTGTTTTACTCATTTCTCCCATTTCTTCATCATAATCAGAAGGATCTGAATTTTCAATAACATCTTGACCTGATTTCTTTGTTGAATAGAGATTATGAATCTTTTCCCAAAGAGCTTTAGCTATTGAACATTGACCAACTTTTTTTTTCATAGAATTTGGCAAAACATTCAAAATTACATTCATGGCCTTTGAATTGTACCTTTTATCTTCGTCGGTAGATGCGTCTCCAAAAACAATTGATTCCCATACTCCATGTGCCTGCAAATGTACTTCCATCCTAGATTCCCATATCCAGTAATTATCTGCATCAAAATCAGGGGTTGGTACACAATACTCACTTTCTTCAGATTTTGTTGTACCTGTACCTTACTTTGAAATCCTTGTAACCTGCTTCTTTGAATTTCCCATCTCTATGCTTTGAAAACTGATTTCCAGCGGTTAAGCTGTTACTGAAGAAACCAATCTTTGATACCAATTGTTGGAAATACCGAGAGGGGGCTGAATCAGTATTCCTTAGAAATTAGCACTTTTAAATCTTTTCAAAGCATTAGTTAATCTTCAATTATTATTAATGTTTATGGAGTGATAACAGTAAATAAAAGAACACAGTAGGCACAAGAATTTTAGGTGGAAAACCCCCTCCAGGTCAAAAACCACCGAATGCTTTTCTAATAAATTCTTTAATCTTCAGCCCCAACTGAATTGAGAGCAACAACTCTCTAGAATTCTAGAAAAGCATTCTTCTCCAACTCCGACTGGAAGGACGCCCAACGCCCTGGTTTCTTCAGTAATCAACTGAATGGATGCCCCAACACCCTAGCGAGACGCAATTCACCTTAGCACCACCCTACCACCCTGAAGTGTTCACAGGCCCCAACCTGTAGGCAACTTCATACACCTACCTAGCACCACCCTACCACTTTATAAAGACAAAAATTATATACAAAAGTGTGGACTCCCGTACCGGGGACACTGATGCACGATACAATATGATTTACAATGATTTTAGGCGAACACCCAATCACACTATGACCTGCAACCCAACCATGACATGATCCCAATAGAGACTCCTATACCTCCCAATAATTCCTTTTCGACTACAGGCAGATTGACTCTTTTACAATAATGACTCTTCCAATGATGACACTTTTACAAATGACTCTTTTTCAACTTTACAATGATGACTCTTGGCCTTGACACTTCTTCACAATATACGGATGGTTGTCATGTCTTCAATGGATGTCCCACTACAATGCTTCCTTTAATTTGATACTTCTTCTCTTGAATTCTTGCTTGAAGTTGTACTTGAATCTTCTTCTACTTGCATGCAAAATTTACCCGACGAAACCAATCCCAAAACAAAACAAAATACCCTTCAACTTACCTCTACCTGCAAAACACATGTAAGTGCATAATAATAAATAAATACAAATACAAATTACAATGTGTACCTGAAGTGTGTTTTTCACTTTTGTTGATGACTTGTTACAGCAGTAGACAAAGATTCTCACACTTGATATAGGCTTGGAATCTATGCAAGGCTATATCCAAAACTGACCTAAAGATATATACAATAAAAATTGATGATAGACCCTAGGGACCAAGTTCTAGGTACAACAATAGAGACCATTCTATCAACTATGACAAGACAAGTAACATGAACTTACAATATCATATAGATTTCGTAGACTTGGTGTAGCATCAAGAATATGTAGCATCAAATGTGTAGTATCAAGAATAGGACATCCGAAAAAGTAACTGTGACATATAGAGGCAGAGAGATATAACCGAGACATTGTATATAATTACAATGTCTTGCAAAAACATATGTCAGAGATGATACTCATATTTCAAATGTAAACACTAATCATACATACCTTGCTGTAGGAGAGTTAACCTTGACTGTTGATGTGTGGTCCTTACTGCAGTGATCCTTAAATGCAGAGTTTTTCTTGCCTTCTAGGAGCTTGATATTGAATCTGTTGTATCTATGTAATTGCAGATCTCTAGGGTCTGAGATTTTTCCTTGTTGTATCCCTTTGAGTCCTCTTTCCAACCCCATAGGTCTGATCAAGATTGGATTCTTCAAGAAAGAGTTATGCCCAATCTCCCACGATGTCCTGATTATAGACTGGTTCAGTAGAGAGAACTTGTACGAATTTCCACGTGTCACTGTTGCGAACTTTGACTCTGAAAACACTACTCAACAAACTACAGTTCGTCCTCTTTCTGTGACTATTTATGAAATTTGAATCCAATGCTCAGAGAGAAAGTTATGATGGTTTTCCCAACGTCACCTGTTTGACATGGAATTCAGGAGCCTACAAAACCCCTAACTTCCTCATATCATATCTTTGATAATATAGCGAACCAAGATCGGAAATTTGGTCACGCGGTTCATCAAGATTTCAAATCAAATGGGTTTTAATTTAAGCTTCTGAAGCTTCCGAGAAAAAATGTTATAGAGAAAATGCCACAGTGGCCTGTTTGAAGCCACAAAATCCCTACTAGAGGAGGATATGAGGGTCTTTATTTATATGATTGTCTTGAGTTGAGAGGATCCTCAATAAGTGAACATTGGAGGGATTTTAGGAGCAATTTTTTTTATTATTAATTATTGACTATTCAATGACCACAACCAATTATGAGTGCCATGCCACAACCCCATAGGGTTTTAGCCCACTAATTGGGGTTACTAAATTCAAACATGAATATCTCGCAAACCGTGAAGAATTACTTGGTGTGCCATATGTCAACGGTAATATCTCGACGACTAGAATCCATCTAGAAGATCCTTGACTCAGAAGAGAGTAAGTTGTCAATTCAAATTGCCCATGCAAGATCGGGGTAGCCCCTGGTGCTGCTTGGGTTGACATCAATGACAACCACTGAACAACAAACACAAGATTGCACGAAATACCAATAGCAACTTATGAAGCACTTCGAAATTATCTCAATGAAACAATATTAGCAATATCAATTACTGAATGATCCAAGGTGCTTATTTGAGATCATTAGTAGAGTTCTTATTATAGTTCTCTTATGCTCTTGTTATGAGGCAATTTGAAACAATAGAGGCTTCCAATGTTTCTTTAAGCACAATAGCAACAAACACCAATGGAGATATGAGATTGCTAATAGTGATATGCAATGTCAGAAGAGACTAACAAGTACAACTAACTAACATTGTGATACTATGCAAAGATGCAAGAATGTGATGATGGAAAGGTGCAAGAGTTAGTATGCAAGAATACTAGCTTATCCTCAAAACCAAAGAGAGATTAATGCAATTGTTTAACCAATGCTTTTATCATTCAATGACCAGCATATGAACATGATGAATGCACCAGACCTTGAAAGATATCACTTCTATTTATATTAACCCACTATTATCATGAAATCAGTGCCAAACTATCACTTGCAAATTAGCTAGGACAATAAGGATTAAGCCCAGTTTTAGGACTCCTTTAAGATGATTATACCACAGTTCATATCTAAGTATTTATGAAAGTCAAGAAAGAGTGAGGGTAAAGGAAGAACAAACCCTTAAGGCCTTGTGGCCTAGTCTTAATGTCAAGTGTGAGAATTTGAAGCACCAAAGAGAAATGGTTTAGCAATGTTTATGCCTTCAAACACCTGCAAACACATATTATTAGTTTGAAAACAAAGGAGCAACCCTTCAAGTTTAGCCTCTTAGGCTTGCGACTCTCTTTGGATCACTGGTAGGTCAAGTCTCAAGCCCCAAAATGGTGATGTATAACCTTTAAACAAGTGTGAGTCCTCTTGAAGACACCTGCAAACACAAAGTGTTAGCCCAGAAACAAATAGACAATGAATCACTCTAAAAAATGCTTACGGCCAGGCCTAATAAGCCTCTTGAAGCTTGTGGCTAGATGAATTAATGGCACTAGGCCTCACGGCTAGGGCTAGAAACTCTAAATATGATGGTATAATGGAAAATCAACCTAAGAAACCCTTCTCCAAATGAATGCTATCTCTTCAAGATAAGAGATTAGCCACAACAAAACCAAATTTTCAAGCCCTAATAGATCATAAAATTTATATTGATAATATAGCAATGAAATAACACTTGAAAACACCTGTAAAGATTGATTTAAGGCCTGCAAACAAGGTTAGATTCAAAAGAGATCAGCTGCAATAAGTGAAAACCACCTCCAACACTTATGACTAGGCGAAATGAGGCTAGTTAGGGTTGTGGCTAGGCTTCAAAGGCCTCCAAACCTTTGCGGCCCTTGATCAAACAAATAAGTGAGCTATGAGCTAGAAAAATTGATTCTAGCCACCAAATCTTCAAATCAACTCTACTTGTGAAAACCCTAGTTTCTACAACAAATAAACCCTCTAGGTCTAGCGACTCCCCCCAAAAGGCTAGAAGTTGACAAAATGATAGTTGGGTTTGGTAGATTAGGGCTTCTAGTCCCTATATCCACCCCTAAAATTGAACGCTCTCGCTCCTCGGACTAGACGACTCTTCCTCAAGTGACTAAGTGCGCAAACCCTAACTGTCTAGGCTAGGTGAGGGCTTAAACCCTCAAGCTTAAATATTTTCTTGTGATCTTTGAGCCTTGGCACTTGCAAGCTATATAATAGAGCCATCTACAAGATCAAGAAGAAATTTTAAAATAAAAACCTAAAGTAATTATTTACAAAATGAAAAATAAAATACAAGGGTTATTAGGAAATATTCACAACATATTTACAAAATCTACAATAAAATTCAAGCTCTAATTAGCAAATAAATATTTTATACTCCAAGTATATTTTTGAAAATAAGATGGATAAATAATTTTTTATTTAATATATCGGCCAAAACTCTGCACCATAAATCATTGGATAAGCCGAGAAGCGAAACAAGGTGTGGTCACCTCAAAGTTTATGTACTTGGGGTTTGCCCAAGGTTTGAATCACCTGAATATCTCTACACACTTTGAAAGATAAATTGTTAGTTTCAGAAGGTGTTTAGATGCACATTTGAAACCCTCAAGATCTAGAGATACTTGTTAGATCGAGTGAGTCGAAAATGTTTTTCTAGAACCCAACACCTAAAGAAAGATACGTATGCTAATAGGTCATCCAACTACTGGCTATTGAAACAATAATATTCAAAATTACACAATTACAACATTAAAACCATTCAACACATACCATAAATCATTGAGAGAGAGACACATTCAATTGAAACCCCAAAGACTGTTAGTAAATCGGAAAGGAAAAAATATTTTCTTATGTTGATAATTACTTGTGATATTATTATGTTCTTATTAACTTCATCTTCTTTTCATCAAGCAATCTTCAAGGCAAAAAAAAAAAAAAAAATTCAGTGGACACGAGATGTAGGTACTCAGCTAGGGTTAAAACCCTTATATAGGGGAAAACCCAGTCAAAGGACTCTTCCTTCAGTAGATTCAAAAGCAGATAGACCAAGACCTTAGACCAATAGACCTTCCTCCTCCACCAAGTCAACCCTCAAACTGTTCTTCCAACCTTCAAAGATCAACTGCAACAATATTGCATCAACACTACTTCAATAGTGCTTCAAGGATAGATTTTTGACCCTACTGCACCAAAATTTCGACCCAGCTTCAAGACTGCAGTTTCCAGTGTTGTTAAAAGCGCGTTTTAAACGCGCTTTTTTAAAAAACGCGCGCGTTTTTCCCCTTGCCGTTCAAAACGCGCTTTTTATGCGAAAAAAGCACGGTAATTTTTTTTTGCCGCTTTTTTCTTAAAAAAGCGCGAGGTAGGAGGGCAGCACGATTTTATAATGAAAAATTAGATTTTTCATTGCTCATTCGGACAGCAAGCGCGCGAGGAAGAGGAGAGGAGCTAGGAGAGAGGAGCTGGAGGGTTTCTTGGTGATTCGAAGTGGCTAGACTCACTATTTCAAGAGGAGATCGCCATTTTCACCATAGAAACGGTATGTAGGTTAATTTTTTTTTTGTTTTCATTGTTTCAAAACATTGTTTTTCTATGTTTTTAATTTTTTTTTGTTGAAAAACTTCATATGGGCACCATTTTTTTTTTTCATTGTTTTTAAAGAATTATTTGTATTTTTTAATTGATTTGGGATGGGTAACTTGGTATGGCTATGGGAACCAATTTTTTTTTTTGTTTTCATTTTTTTTAAACATTGTTTATGTTTTTTCAATGTTTTTGGCATTTGTTTGCCATTTGGTTGGGTAACTTGGGTTTGGAACTTTGGATTCTAGAAATTTGTAACTTGTAATTTTGTAAATGGCAAATGCTAAGTTGTAATCCTAAATTCATATTTCCTAATCCTTATTAATTTTAATTTTTTCCCATAGGTTTGCAACTTCAAAGTTAAAAAACAAACATGCCAAGGAAATTGGATCCTTTCTGGGATTATGGTGAGCCTAATGCTCCAAATGATAGACAAAACTTGACTTGCAAGTTGTGTGGAAAGGAGATACGCAGGGGGGTGTATAGGTTGAAGTATCACCATGCACAAATCCCTGGACATGATGTGGGGCCTTGTACAAATACAACTGCTGAACTTATCCAAAGAGCCATGAGAGCACTGGGAGAATTAGAGCAGACTAGAGAGGCCAAAGAAGAACTGAAAAGGCAACTAAGAAGGTCAGCTGAAGGAAGTGGGCCAAGTGGCGCTGGTTCTACTGCAGCATCAGTCAATCCGGTAGCTGCATCATCATTTTTTGTTCCTCGAACCACACCTGGTTCACAACCATCTATCGGTTCAATGCTAAAAAGAACCGAGAAAGAAGAAACTGACAACTTGCTAGCAAAATTTCGCCTCTGGAGTGATATTCCTTTCAGCATCGTAAGGAATAATCCTTTTCTCCAACCTGTTGTTGATGCTATTGCCAGTGTTGGCCCGGGGTACAAAATCCCTTCTTATCATGATTTCAAAGGCCGGATTCTTCAAAATCAAAAGCGTGACTGCACCCAAATATTGGAGGATTTTAGGGCATCATGGGAAAAAACAGGATGCACTGTTATGTCAGATGGTTGGACTGACCAAAAGGGGAGAACCCTTTTAAACTTCTTGGTTAGTTGTCCCAAGGGGACTATGTTTATCAAATCTGTTGATGCATCTAATCAAATCAAAGATGCAAGAACTTTATGTGATTTGTTGGATGCATTTATTTTGGAGGTGGGTGAACAAACTGTTGTCCAAGTCATAACGGACAATGTTGCAAATTATGTTGCTGCTGGTAGGATGCTTATGGACAGGCATCCTACTTTATTTTGGACACCTTGTGCTGCCCATTGTATTGATTTGATGTTAGAGGACATAGGGAAAATTCCCTTTGTCAAAGATATTGTTGACTCATCAAAAAGTATTACAAAATTTATATATAAACATACATCTGTGCTTAGCTTGATGAGAAGATTCACCAACAACAAAGAGTTGGTGCGCCCCGCCATTAC